>VYZT01057686.1:251048-288949 GCA_013400735.1 Pomatostomus ruficeps | reverse complement strand
CCCGCGCCGGGGGCTCCTGGCGGGGACTTCCCGGGGCAGCCCCCGCCGCCCGCCCCTGCGGAGCCGCCGCCGAGGGACGCACACCGACCCCGCCGCCAGCCGGAGCCGCCGCCGGGGAGCGACCTGTCAGGGCACCTCGCGGGCCGGCCCCAAGGACCCTTCCCACGCGCTGGTTTGTCCCCGGGAGAAGGAGAGTTGGGAGCCTCTCCATGCCTTATCAAGTTCCTTATCTGAGCGGCTCCCAGAAGCTGTAGACCAGTTCAGCTTTATCTGGTGTAGGGGAGAAAAACAGTGTAGCTCTCGCACTCCATCCTAAATCAAGGACCACCAATTCTGCTGGGGTTTAACACACGAAGATGGTGAAATGCGGATTGCTGTGTGAAGAAATAGGTCCCTGTTGTGGAGCGAGGGCTTTGTATTCATCTTCCAGTTCCTGATCTGTGCCCTGTGACAGAGGACGCTAATCTTTCTGCTTCATCCCCCTTCCCTAAACCTTTCCTTGCTTCCATGTTGCATTGGTCAGACTTTTGGTCAGTGTTGTTTACGGAAGGGGGGGGGAGAGAAGGCAGTTGAGGTTACAAACAAAAGTACTTGTATGACTCATCTACTTGGATTTAAGACATTGTATCCTTCTTTCACGGGGCCTTTGCTTCTCTCTGAAGGAATCAGATGCTTATTCCTGTTCTTCCAGAGGAGGATGGATTGAAAGCTGTACGTTGTAGACGTTTTTTTGGCCACTGCTGATATTATTAAAAGACATAATGGGGCTTTTTCACTGGATTATTGCCAGAATTAGTTTACACACTGAAACAATGAGTTGTTAGGCCTCTCATACGATAATATTTGTCCTGCTTTAATATAAAGTTGCTGTGGAGGTGTTTTAATAATTGTGGAGGACAGTCTGCAGCAGAAGAGGCTCTTCATCTCTGGTTGGTGTGGCAACCGCAATCTGTCCTCGATGCCTTCAGCCTTGGCCATCTTCACTTGCCGCCCGAACTCCCACCCGTTTCAGGAGCGTCATGTCTACCTGGACGAGCCCGTCAAGATCGGCCGCTCCGTGGCTCGCTGCCGGCCAGCCCAGAACAACGCCACGTTTGACTGCAAGGTGCTGTCCAGGAACCATGCTCTTGTCTGGTTTGATCACAAGACAGGCAAGGTAAGATGTCTGTTTAAAAACAATGAAACTGCACATTTGTTTTAGCAAGTCGCTGTAGACTGTGGATCACTCTGGTTTTGCTGTAGTCAATACGGTTGTATAGGGAAAAAGTAAGATCTGTTTTACATTGGTAACTTCCCAGGTAAGTTGGTAATTTCTTACTAAGCAGAAACTTTGAGTGTTATGAAAAGCGTATAAAACTAACAGTTGAAAATGGTTAGAGTACTGAAAGACTTGCATGTGTCTTATTCATTGCTGGGAGTAGGTGATTTTGAGGTGAGTCATGCAAATGTGAAAGCACATTGTATCGATACAGTGGTGTAATAGTATTTTTTTCAATTGCGGAGAAATTACTGTTTTATCTGTGTATGTAAATTGATTGTGAGGAGCATTGAAAAATGGATTTTAAAAAGATACTGTGCTTGTTTGGCACTCTTCCTGCTTGTCCTTTTGAAATTTTGTGGGGGTATGTTGTTTAGTTCCGATAGAAGGTTAATTACTCGCAACAGGAGTGTAACGAGTGGCATTCATGATATAGTTTCATTGATAGTGAAAACGGTTTTAAAATACATCTTAACTGGTCCTCTCACAAGTCTGGCAGTCTTGTTAAGCTAAATTGAGGGGTCCTGTAGTGCGTGTTTTGTCCACTAGGGATTGAACTGGGACAAGTAAAGTTGTTTTACTTAATGACTGTCAAGTTAATTTTAAATAGCCAGCGAAAAATTAACGAAGTGCAGACTACAGTTGTTCAGCATTGTATTTTTTTACAAATATATTGATATTATGCCCTAGAATTTAACATGCTCTAAATCAACTGGATTTAAGCTTCACACCAAGCCCTTCTATGAAATGCAGTCAGTGTAGCTCTGGATTTTAAGAATAATATGGTCTGTAATTAATGCAGATTTTTTCAGTAGTATGACACAGCATGAGGAGCAGTACAATGCAGTCCAAGTTCTTAAACCTTCCATTGTTAACTATCCTGTGTTATGCAATACTTGGGCATGATGGGACAAGACAAGCATTTAATTTCTTAAGGCTGGATTATGGCATGGCTTTCAAGTTACCTGCAGGTAATTGTGCAAACTGCAATCTGTATTAAATGTTTCATTAAGCACGTTGCTTTCGCTCTATTGTGTATGTGATGTGCATTCTTGGATTTTAGAAAACTTAAGTGCTTGAAATACTTTCAGTTTAAGCTTAGTCGTTAACCTTTCCTGTTTGACTCAACAAATGAAAAGAGTTCCAATTTATTATGCTGTCTTTAAATTAGAAAGTGTGACGCATATAGCTTTTTATCAATATTTCTTATGACTTATAAAGATTTTAAGACCCCCACGTACTCTATTATGGTTACAAATAGTCTGCCATATTCAAGATGGTTAATTTGACAAAGCACTGAGTATTGAGCAAGTCTGCTCACTGATAGACAAGCTTCAAAGACCATCAGCTATGGGGTTTTTTGTTTGTTTTTGAATTTCAGTTAGGTTTGGCTTCTCTAATATAGGTAAGAAATTTATATGCTTATTCATTTTATTTATCTGTTTTAAAATAGCAACTTAGTAGTAGTAGTAGTCAGAGGATTGTATTTGATAGTTCTTGAGATACCATCATGTGAAGATTTGACAGGGGTCTGATGAAAATTGCCAAGGTGGGGATCTGTAGCCATAGTGATCAACTAAAGAATGGGTTTGGGATCATGCCCTGGAATCCACTCCTGCTGCATGTTAAATGTTGTGGTGTTGTAAAAGGTTTAAAGCATCGGTATAGCAGTGTGGAGAATTTCAGATTTTGTGCTGGTTCCTTGGCAATGGGGACTGATTTTTCATCTGATTGTGTATCAGAATGGTAAATTGTGAGACAGTTGGAGGAGAGGGAGAAATGGACCACTAGAGATAATAGATATCAATGCTATTGTGAAAAGGCAGGTGAAAGATACTGCTAAATACAGGCTTGATCTTGAATCACAAGAACTACTTAAAAAAATTCTGTGGTGTTTTCAAAATACAAACAAAACCGTAAAACTATGCCAGAATATTTACATGTAGGAACATCTATTATCACTGTTTACATAACTGCTAATAAGCACATCTCATTTAGGAAATTGTCATTATCCTATCAATGACCTATATTTAAACCTGCACAAATTCTCTTTGTCAGAGTATTTGTAAACATTTCTTAGAAGCTTATATATAGGACATTTGTCAATTTCGGGTTTTCTAAAAGACCTTCAAATGTTAACTTAGTAATGACAAAAAGCTTCAGATATTTCAAAATGGTTCATGAATGATCTGGGACTGCAGTTTCATAAGCTGTGGACTTTGGCAATACCAGTTTCTGGCATTACCAGTCACTCAGTCCAGTCTCTGTGCTGCCTCTTGATCTGCCTTTCAGTTACACTCTAATACTCTTCTTTTTTTCCTGAGGGCTTGGAGTTTTATTTTGTTTAGTGAATCATGTGAGTGATCCTGTTTACTACATAGTCTGTAAACAATTTTATCGGTATCATCTGTAAAGAGGGGTAGAACCTGAGGAGAGGGAGCATCAGTAAGCAATGCCAAGGAATGTAGTACAGAATTTTCTTCCTAAGGCAGAGGAAGGCATAAGCTGAAATGTATCACATAAGCAGACCAAACTGAAGATAACATGTTACTTAGAGTTGAAAGATGTGAATGTTTACTTTGTATAAAGGCACTTTAATTATGCATGGGAAAAGTTATTTGCCCAGGGAGATAATGTGTATGTAACACCAGCATTATTAAGGATGAAAGTAGGATGAGTTTTCAAGATCACCAATACATAGCAATTAAAAGCAGGTACTTAAAGTTGGATTTGCTTTTTAAAATATTTTTAACATAGTATGTAAGCCTAAATATGTGTAAGATAAAGGTGGAAGGAGATGGTGGTGGGATTATCTGTAGTTGGACTTTTTCTGTGTTTAGTAATACTTTTGTAGACACCCAGTGCAATGCCTCCTTTTGCCTGTGTTTGTAGATACAGCGTAATAACTCCTTGTTAACTAGTGAATTTTTCATGCAGTGATAACATTAGAATATTATGCTTAGAATTCACTTTGATTTTATTTTTTTTAGTAATTACAAGTTAATGAATCTGGGTTTTTTTAGAGGTGCCTGAAAAAGTGACTCACTAGATATGTAGGAAGTAGATGTTGTGCTGAGCATGGAGTGTTCCAAAAAGTGTGAATCAAAGCAAAAGAAAAAGTGGGCTATAGTTCAGAAAATCTAAGTGTGTTTCTTCAGCTCATATCGCTGCATATGGGAAGAAGCTCTTAAAAATTGCGTAACTGAAGTAATCTTAAACTTGGTTTTTTGGGTTTTGTTTTAATTTTTAAAAATAAGCAAGTGGAAAACCCTTGAGAATTTGTATGTGACTTCCAGGCTGAAATGCTTTTGACAGATGTTGTAGAAGCTTTCAGTAGAAACCTGAAGCTTCCGACAGATATCCAGGCTTTCAAAATCTGGAATTATTCAGTGCCTTAGATTGTTCTGAGTTACTATTATAAGTACCTTTTGTAGGGAATTCATTGCCACAGTTTACAAAAGGCTCTGAGAAACTCTGAAAAATAGAGTATTTTCTTAGATCAAAAGCACTCCAAAGGACTGGTCATTTTTAATAACTGAAAAAAAAAGTGTAGGCACAAGTTGCTGTGTTAATGGTTGCTAATACTATTGTTTTCATTTAATTCAAAGTGGATATGAATTGAGTTGAGCACATTCACATCTTGGTGACAGAAATGCTAACTAGTAGATTGAATTCCATAGTCCCCATAATAGTAAATGAAATTCATTAAGGCTGTGCTTTATGGCTTCTAGACTTAAAATATGTGAGATAAAAATATTACAAAACACTTCTGCAGGGAGCACCCTCTTTAAAGAAAACAAACACGAAACAGATTCCACCCCCAAAAAATCCCTCAAAAACCAAACCCCAAAACAACCATCAACCAAAAATCCAACAAGAAAACCCAAACCTAACCAACCATACCAAACCCCAATGAAAACAACCAGCCCAGAGGTAGAGCCTGTTTAACGTTGTGATCTGAAGGACCCAGGGAAGTTTCCTCTGGTCCTGTCTGAGGATGACACCAAGCCTGGGCGTGCTGGTGTCGTGGGGTTGAGCTGATCTGCCCAAGGGCCCTGGCCGTGCTCCGTGGACGGCAAACAGGAGCCTCAGGACAAACGCAGAGGCTGCACTTGGAAAAGAGGAACCCCTTGCAGCTCATTAGACCCTATCTAGGATACTGCATCTAATTTGGGACCACTAATGCAAGAAATACATTGATAAGGAGTTGAGATTAGATAGTTGTTCTTTGTGCTGTATTATACCAGGGATAAAAGTAAATCGATATGAAAGAAAGCAAACAACATTTGTAAAGAGGAAATATGTTACTCACTTAACATTACATAAAATGTTTTGTGGATATCAAGAACTTGGCACGATTCAGGAAAGTACAGAACATTTTCTCTGGACATTCTGTCTGTTCAGAAGTATTTTAGTAAATTTATCTTAAAAAACTAAGTGGGATATGAAAAATGGTATTTGGAATTGCAGGGTTTTGGTGGGAGATTTTTTCCTGCTGCTTCCAGTAGAGATTCCTGTGTGATACTCTGGCCTATTTAGTGTTGATCTATGTAAGGGATGTTTAATTTCTCATATATCAGTAGCACTTTTTTTGATAGATACCATGTCTGTTGCTTGTTTTCTCCTCTGTTATATCTTTTCAGCTCTCTGCTAGCATTGTTGTCTGAGAAATGAACAGATGTTTTATTTTTCAGTATTCTTGGTGTAGCTGTATGCTTACAGTCTGCAGTGGAGACACTTTATCTTGCAAACATTCAGTGTTTGTTCCAAGTGCCCTGGGGGACTGACCTGGGATCTGCTGTAATGCACTAAGGTGAAACTCCAGTGCTTAGGTGCTTCTGGTAAGAGGGTAATGTCAGGCAGCCCTCACGTACACCTGTTAATATTTTTATGTAAGTGCTTTTCACCCTGAATGAACCATCCAATTTTACACCGATATGATCATGAGAATAGTATGGGGTAGGGAGCTCTTGCTTTCAACCAACTCCAGCACCATGGTTTTAGAAGCCAGTGTAGGAGTGCGGGCGGCCATTTATAGTAGAGGTAAGTCAGTGCTGACAAGGATTTCCCTGCAGAGATACCATCTAGAGCCACTGCTGCAGAGTTAATACTGTAATTCTTGGAGCTGATCCATTGCAGTCATGATGCATCTATCCTGAGCCAGGAACACCAACACATTGATTAGGCTTTAAAAACAAACAAAAATCCCTTTTGTATTTGCAATGAATTTTTACAAACCTCAAATGAATCAGGTTACTTAGCCGGAATGAAGGCCAGTAAATGTGTTTTCCCTAGATCTCTAATGGGATGGTTTGGGTTTGCTCCTGGTCCCGGGCTTATAAATGCAAAACCTTGCTTCCCTACACTTTGATTATATAAAGTTGTTCCTGGTTTTTATTTTTTCATATGTTATTTGGGCAATCCATTGATCGTTAGCAGGTAGATTTACATGGCACTGGAGAAATACTTTGATTTGGCATTATCTTCTCATTTTTCTTAACAAATTTGACAGCTTCATTTGCTTATTTATCTAATGAAAGTAATTGAATTTATGTATGCTGTAAAGGGCCATGTGGGTGAGGAGCGTCTGTGTCACTGTGCTACTTTGGTTGTGTAGATTTGAGTCTGATTTAGCTAGAATTCTGCAAAATGTGTTGATATGTACTCAGCACTTTTGTTGCATTTTGGGTTTTGTCATTTCTTTTAATAGATAATATAAAGTGAAAATGGTTATTGTTTGTGGAACCAGGCCAGTGAAAAGGAAGGAAGAATGCTGTCTCCATCCCTATAGCTAGCAATTTTACAGCCTATTGCTGCTAAATTATATGATTGTTTGTTGTCTCTGGATTTTCTTCCGAATCGCGTCAATACTTGCTTCCTGTTAATGTTGCTCACTTGCTGAGAGTTTGGATTTTCCAAGAGCTCTGAATTTTGTTAGATCTTGCTGTGACAATGTATTGATGTTCCCAACTTGTCTGTCTTTCCAGAAACATTTCTGCTTGTGGCAGAATTGTTGGAAGAAGGCTCAGCATTGTCACATTTCTGTTGAATATAGGCAAGTGTTTTTCAGTCTGCTCGAGGAGTGGGAACATCAGGCAGAGAGATGGGGTGGACTGTACCATCTTGCAAGAAGACATATCTCTCTGCCAGAGGCCTGGAACAGTTTCCTCCTTGAAAAGGAAAATCATTGTGCTGGAGCCAGACAATTAATTGGATACAATTTTCCTGTTGTGTTGTACCAGACTTGTGTGTGATTGAGCAATGCCTTAGAGTTTATTTCAGTCTTGAGAAAGTATAAATAAATGATGAACTTCCAGCAGGCTTATAATAGAAAGTCCAAAATCCTGTAGTAACACTGTAGTTGAGTGGAAAAACACAGAAAATGCTGGAACAGTTTCCTCCTTGAAAAGGAAAATCATTGTGCTGGAGCCAGACAATTAATTGGATACAATTTTCCTGTTGTGTTGTACCAGACTTGTGTGTGATTGAGCAATGCCTTAGAGTTTATTTCAGTCTTGAGAAAGTATAAATAAATGATGAACTTCCAGCAGGCTTATAATAGAAAGTCCAAAATCCTGTAGTAACACTGTAGTTGAGTGGAAAAACACAGAAAATGCTAGCAGGAGTTTGACTTTTTTTTTGTTTGTGGGGTTTTTTTTTACTTTTGTAAGAAGTAAACATAAAAAGTACTGGGATTAGTCAAGAGTAGTTTAGGGCATGAGGAATTTATAAGATCTTTCGGAGCTAAGGAACATTACAGTATTGATAGTTGAACGGTGGTATGCAGTGGAGGGAAATACGTGCTGTTCGTAGAACTTTTTTGTTATAAAATAACATTAACCACCCATTGGAAAGACTCAAGAATTGACACAGAGATGGGCTCAATTGCAAATGTCCTAATAGTAAAATAGGAGAACTTGTAACTAAATACAAAAAATATTGACAGTATTGTGCTACTGTTAAAGTAAGTTTTTCCTCAGGAGGAATATCTTGTTTAGTTTTAGTTTTCACATGATAA
The DNA here is from genome assembly GCA_013400735.1 of Pomatostomus ruficeps. Classification (NCBI taxonomy): domain Eukaryota; kingdom Metazoa; phylum Chordata; class Aves; order Passeriformes; family Timaliidae; genus Pomatostomus; species Pomatostomus ruficeps. Next base: position 280,673 of record VYZT01057686.1, on the reverse strand, counting down.
TTCAAATGTATTGAAAATATTTATTACAGAAATCCTTCAATACAGAAAGCATACAATGTCTCATATATGTATAAAAACTGTATAAGAACAGAAAGGTGATCTTCTTCTCTAGTGTTGAGTGTATTGAATAGAAACCTAAGAATTAAGTTATTAGTGCTGCATATTCTCATAATTACACTTGTAGTATTTCTTCCATAAAAATAAAATAAGTGCAAGAGCTTAAGATGAAAAGTTATGGATGCCTGTACCCATGCACTGAGTAATACCCTTTTTAAAGGAAGGAATAGAAATGCTTATGTTTCAAATCCAAGATGAAAAGCTCTGTAATGGGCCAGAGAGATATTTGTACAGCAAGTTCTTCTGACGACATTTGGTACTGGCTGCTGCTATCTGCATATGTCATTAGTCTTATCTGATATGGAAGTTTTTGCTCTTAACTGGAACTTTTCCGAAGTTGAGTGAAATTAAGTTTAAACCTAGATTTGTCTAAAGCTTAGTCTTTGCCACAGTATCAATGTTCTGTAAGTGGTTTTTTTTGCTTGCTTAACCCCACTGCAGCAGTTTGATGATTATGCCTTGCTTTCTGTTTTTTTTAGATCATTTTTCTTGAAGTGTAATGCTTAATTATATAGATGAGAAGCCAGATCTCTTGGTTCTGCGAAGCTGAGCTTTTAGCCTGCCTACCTTTTTGTCTTTTAATATTCTGGTGACCTTTCCCAATAACTTGTGGCACAATTAACTGTCATTCTCTTTTTCTTTTGGTTGCTAACTGTGATAGTTATGCCAGAACTTATGGGCAATAGAATTGCAAATCAGTTTCCGTAATATTACTTGGGATTTTATTCTGGAGTTGCTGGGTTTTGCACTTATACCTACTGTTTCCAGGTGCTTGAAGAATCTCAAAGCTTTCAGGAAGCATAATGAATTATTTGTAATTCTTCGTGTTTTGAACTCTGTTATTAAAAAAAAAAACCTTAGTTTTTTATATCTGGTTGTGAAAGAATCCATTCTGCAGCCAAGTTATTTTTGCAGGTCTTTGATCTCTGTAGGTAATAGCGACTCCTTGTTGTTTCCTTGCTATCATTGCAGGGATTCCTCTCGCTGATGCCAGAGGCTTTTTAAGGTTATGTCAATATTAACACTTACTTTTAAGGGACAAAGAATAAGTTTGATGAAGTTTCTTTTGTTTCTATGGATTCCAGAACTTTAAGTCTTTAAGTAGTTAGGGTCGTATCTACTTTGAGGGCAGTTACAATGCTGTGAAGAAGGACAGCAAATTTGGTGACATGGATGAACTGGCAGAGGACAACTAAGGTTGGTGTGCACCTCAGGAGATCGTCCAGTCCAGCCTGCTGGTCCACAGCAGCTCTAATGAGTTGAGGTTGCTCACGGACTTGGTAGAGGATTTTGTGTAGGGAATTAATCCCTACCAGGAAATAATCTTCCGAGGTCCGTGTCAGGCATACTAGCTGCTAGGTTAGCCTGTGTTGCTGTTGTCTTAAATTATGTTTCTTACTTCCAGTGTATGTATCTATAGATAGAATTTAGTCTTATGCATACCTGGAGTACTTCTCTTATAGTGCAAGTTAAAATTACTACCAAAATGCATCAGGTACATTTGGAAAGAATTTCTGGAGGAAAAGAGGCACTAAATGAAAGACACAAAGATGTTCCTAGTCCAACCCCTAATTCCATAAGGGTGGAAATAATACAACACTTTCACTTATAGCTGTCAACCACTACTTCCTTTTTAAGAACTCAAAGGGGAAATTTTTTTTTCAGTCTTCCTCTTTGAGGACTTTTCACAGACTGCATATTCCAGCACTTGTAAGAGAAAGCCAGGAATACAGATTGTCATGGAAAGGGTATATTTGTTTCTGCGATCTCCATAGCTCCTTGATGTTAGGTAAAGCTCCTGGTTGTGCTGCTTAGGCAGAGCTTTGGTAGGTATATAAATATTGTCTGTGACAGCGAAGGCCAGTGATTTGGTCTGTGAACAGAGCCCTTCCTGTGTAATTAAGGGAAGAACTGATAGGCTGCTATTTATATTAATAATATGTTACCTATAACACAGAAAGGCATGTGGATGTTGTAAGTCTATTTGAATGCTCTTTACCCATGGCGTCATTCTGATCTTTGGTTACATTTATGAATGACTCTTAATTAGAAAGTTAGAAGTATATGTGCTCTGTTTAGATAACTTCTAACTTCTGTGTAAACAGAGAGGAAAATGTTTCTGGAGGTTTTTGTACTTGAACAAATGCATTGTATCAACACACAAGGACAACCTTTCTCCCAAAATGCATGTTTTGATTTGGAATCTCTACACATGCTGCCTCTCTGACTGAGATCAGCACAGATTGTACATCCATCCTCTTGCAGGATATTGCTTCCTGATAAGTTTAATGCAGATCTACATTTTAGCTGCAGATTGACCTTCCCTGACCCAGTGTTCCAGAAGTGGGCTTGGGAAGGGTTAGTTTGGCAAAACACTGCACCAACAAAGCTGTCCTGCTTTCTCTGAGCCACTCTGGGACATCCACATTGCATTCCTCTGGGCTCCTTAGGTCACCCTGTTCTGGGATTTTGCTTTCTTCATGGGTTGGTGTAAACGTGGCTGCAGTTAAAGAATTTTGTATGTAGATGTGCAGGTATCAGGGGTTTTCTGGTCTCCCCTAGTTATCTAATGCAAGTGTGCTCATTTTCCTTCCTTCCTTTCCCATGCAGCTTTCCCTGGGCCTTCCCAGGATAAGTGTTCCTGGACAAATTTTAGATGATGGTCTGAGTTTTATAAACTAATATTAAAGGATCTTGATGACTACTGCTCTTTGAGATCTGTAACTTGTACTCTCTTTGATGTGTTTTACAGTTTAAACTTGCTGTATGCATCTGTTTTTATAATTGTTGTTTTGTAAATAATTGCTTTGTAATATCCTTTAAAGCCTTTTATGAAGATGTAGTTTTGAGTCTAATATTAGGGTACCTGTAATCTTGTAACATTATTTCAGTGACTGGATCTGCTTGCTGGTGTTGTGCCTCCAATCTAGAAAGTATGTTAGACCATTCTGCTTTCAAAATTGCTTCAGACATTCATTATACAGGTGAGCAAAGCTGCATGGAGACTATTCTGTCTTGTCCAGACTGAAACTTTTCAGACAATAGAAGGATTTCAGAAATAATAAGTGCTTGGTTATACTTGTAGACGTTTGAAATAGGTAGTTTTTTTGAACTGCTACGCTCATGCTGAGGCATCCCAAGTATTCTTTTTCATGGGACAGTTGTAGTGGCAGGATTTTAAAATGCAAATTTGTGATCATATTTGGATAGAAAATGTTTTTAACCTTAAAGTTTAATTATTGTGTTTACAGACACAGTCAACATGCATTTTTATTTCAAAACTGGTTATATTTTAATATATAAATATTATGTGTAATATTTATATTTAATGGGTGAGATAGTGGAGACAAAAAAAAGAAGAAAAGGGGCAAATCAGCTTTTTAGGTATAGTCTCTTTTATTTGAAAGGAAGTTGTGACTTTTGTAAAGTTCTGCTTGAATTTACAAATAGTGTGGTAAAAAAGTCACAAGCAAAACAAATATTTTGGAACATCGGAAGGAGCCAACTTTTTTTTATTTTAAAATTAGCAGTGACAATTTAATTGCTAGGACATGAAAAGGCACTTTAGTGAGTGTACTGAGTCAAATATGAAAAATGGGCCAATTCAGTCTTTTTTGTTATTTTTGACCCATATAACTCCTGCTCTGGAGTTTCCTTTCCATAAAGCTAGAGATGATACAGTGAATGGACAGGACCAACCTGCTACTGCTCAGAGAGTCAGAGCATGGTTTGGGTTGGAAGGCACCTTAAAGATCATCTGATTCCAACACCCTTGTCATGGCCAGGGACACCTCCCACTAGACCAGATTGCTCAGAGCCCCATCCAGCCTGGCCTTGATGCCAGGGATGAGGCATCTTCCAGTTGTTTGGGTTCGGGGTTTTTTTCACCATCCTTGTTTCTTACTTGGTATTTTTTAATTTCATTGTGCTCTTTACGTACTAGCATAGCAGTAATAGTAGTAGTTGTTGTTATTCTTATATTCCAAAGCAATAGAACTTCTGTCAGTGCTTGTAATAATTCTTGACGAAATGTCCCATTTCAGTGGAAGAAAAGCACACCAGTAATAAATGACCACAAAATCAGGTAGGTGGTAGGTACACTGCATTTGCTCAAACAGCAGTCAGGAGTGCACTTCTCTCAGCTGTGTCCATGAGCAGGTCTCAGGGCCATTTTGACAGCAGGGTTCTTTTGGTTTACGCTTATGCTGTGGAGACTTAGGCTGGTGGAGGTGAGCTCCTTATTTCCCTCATGCATTGTATTTCTGAGCATTTGAAAGAGGATGAGCCGTACCTGTCTTTTTAGTGCAGCCTTTGAAGTATGAGCGTTGTTTGCTGGCATCTTAAAAGGGGGAGGAGAAAGTTTATCTGCTTTGATAAACAAGCCTTTGGAAAGAGCTCTATGACGGTGCTTGAAGAAGGAGTATGATGAGAGGAATGCCTTGTATATTTATTTTATATAATCACAACTGGTAAATTCAGTTAAATGTGGCTTGTTTACAGTGTAAAACACTTAGATACCTGCCTACACTTGAGGCATAGTAAGGGTATTATCATTTAAATGTCTGAATTATGATAATTAATGTACTTGTTAACATGCTAGCAGTGTATGAAGCAAAACTTACAAGTTTTGAGAACATTATCATTTAAATCCTTGAGTTGTTTAGTTTTTTTCAAGTATTAGAGCTTCAGGTTCTGGAGAATAGACATGGATGACTATTCTTTATATAGGTGTTAACAGTATTTTTCAGATGTGCTGATACTCTGCTTGGGTAGATCTGTTAAAGGTGTCCCATAGCAGAAAGCCTGCATGTCTTGCATCTTCCCACAATGCTAATGAGAAATTGCATTATGAAAACTGTGGTGGAATACAGGGTCCTTGTTACTTGCTGCAAGGCTCAGAGCTGCAATTCAGAGATAACTCATGCTTTTCAGTTTCAGTTCTACTCTTTTACAGGATTTTGTTCCAATTCAAAAGGTACTTTTTTCACTATTGATTTCTGTGTTCCTCTGTGCTTTCTAGTACCTTTGACAGAACAACTACAGCAAATAGCATAGAATAAAATCTTGTCATCTTACATTGTACAGTGAAAAAATATTTTAGAAAATCTAAGGTCACTGAACCTACATATTTCTGAAAATGTTGGTGGTAACACTTAGAGCAAGATGCTTTTACCACCATTAGGGCAATAATCTAATTGAACATGAATAGTGGACTAGGCAGCAAAAAAGCACAGTGAAGCCCAATATCAGAGTAGGATGTTTCCTGTTTCATTTAGCTGATCTTCTTGAGGCTTAAAGCCTCTGTAGCAGGGAGTTCCTCTCTGTATTGGGTTTCTTTGTCGATAGCTGGGTAGTAACTTCCTTTTATTTTTAATGTATGTATATTATCATAAGAAAATATGATCCTTCAGGTAATGGAATTATTTTTTCTAGTTGAGAAGGTGAAAAATAAAATGTTTGTAAAATACTGTTTCTTAGGAAGGTATTTGACAAAACTGAAGAAATAAGAACAAATCTATGGCAGAAAAGGTTATGGGTGCACAGAATATTTCTAAACCAGTTGTCAAATGCCAGGTGAACCCTTCTACATAACTGGTCCATCCTTCATCCTGTCCTTCTCTTGTTGATTCTCACACTTAGGCCACTCTTAAAACAGCTAGACTTAGACTTCAGCTCCCTTGTCTGTGCTCTGTAATGTTGGTGCTGTCTTCCTTCCTGTCTTTGGGATGAAAAGAATTGAAGATTTTTAAAAAGTTACCTGTGTGCTTTTCACGCTTCCCCACTGGAGTCTATGAGTAATCCCAACTGCCACCTTCCTCTTACTGCTGTCCCTTTCTGCAAAGTACGAACAACAGTGGTAAAATTCCAGCTTAGTGCACCTTGCCTTCCTTTCACCTTACGTCCAAGTGGCTTTGAGTATGTATCATGTGATGGAGCAGCCAGGCGTAAGTGGGTTTAGGGGCTGGAGAGAGGAAAAGCAGGGGAAAGAGGGGTGCAATGAAAGGCTGGAAGGAACTTTTCTGCTTCTGTTTCTCATTCCTTCTAAATACAAGCAACCAGTTCTCAGGTCACTTTCTCTGGTTTGAGCCTGGTAGCCATGGAAGGTCATCCTCACGTGCTGTGAGGGCAGAAAGCACATCTGTATGGTCACGTGGAGAATTGTTGAGGTGAACTTTTTATCAGCACTGAGGTACAAATCACTTTGCAGTACTGGGGATAAACAATCGTGTGAGAAGAGCACTGAGCACTGAAGATACCGTGGAGTTTGCATGGGAAATTCTACAAGGATTGATAGAGACAAGGGGATCAGTGTTACAAGTGGATCAAATGATGCAGTAGGGAATACTGAAACTGAAGAGCAATTGAAGTCACAGTTGCACACTCCAGATTGCAAGTTGCCCTTTTTTTAAAAAAAAAAAAAAAAAAAGCCAACAGGAAACATGTATTGCTACTTCTCCTTTTTTGTCTTTTTAAATTTACTTGTACTATTAAGCACAGGTGCCCAGAGAGCAGAGTTCTGCGCTGTTGAAAAATGATTGTAAACGTTAAAATTATCATTTAAGGTAACAAAGCTTTTTATTGGCAATTTTCTGTATTCTGTTTGAATATTGACTTTTAAAAATGCCTACTTCTCTCAGCTTAATTTCTCAAAATATTCTTAGCATGTTGTAAAGAGCCATTATTATGAGCAATGCAGGGATGGCAGTTGTAAGGAGCTGCATTTATAGTGAAGTAAAGTATTTCCAGAGCAGACAGATATTTATTTTTTTTCTCTTGAACTAGACATGTAGTTGGAAGATGGGTCATCTGCCATGAAAGATGTTAGGAAAAATAGCTTTAGCTCTTTATATAAGACTGTTCCTAGTGAGGAGAGTGCTGTCTCTCTGCCGTATTTGAGACACTTATTGTTGACCACTTTACCTGTTTTTAATTGTGACTTGCTAATGAGAGCATTCCCTATTAGAGTTGACTTCAGTGGTTTTGGTTTAATTTGAAATAGCAGCATGGAAATAGTTGTCGTTTACATGGTTTTGTCACAGCTAAAATAGTTTGTTTCATACTTAATGATGTTGCTTCATTAAGAAACCTACTAATTCAGTTTGCATTTTATTTGGTAGTGAGTAGAGGTGAATGGTTTAATCCTTGAACTGACAATGATAACTTCTTATCTGCAGAATATAAAAGCTCTAGTAGTTTTCTTTTAAAAATAATGGTAATTGGTTTTTTTCTTCATTAAGTTCATTGTTTGGTTGAATAAAGGTTGTGACTTTCTTCTTGTGGGTTTTTTGTTTGTTTTGGCATTTGTTTTTTGCGTTTTGAAATTTTATTTCTCGGATTTTTTAATATTCATGGCTTAGGGACTGAATCCTCTTAATATGCATTGAAGTTTTAGTTGGAATTATGCTGCATATAAGTCTGAGAGAAGACAACCAGTAACTTACTGCAGTTCAAGTGATATTGATTCAGGTGATTCAATGTCTCACCATTGACACACTTCTTTCTGGGTTGCTGACTAAAATCTTTGTCAATCACATACAGCTGGTAAGCTTTTAGAACTAAAGGAATGAGAGAATGAAAGGTGGTATCTGTTCCTGAGTGAAGTTTTGTAATTATTCTTGTCTTACTGGCAAAGACGTAAGTCTTTTGCATTCTATCAAAAAGTCCAGTGCAGGAATACTTCCATTGTAATTTATCATGGAATGTTACTGTCAAATGACTTACTTTGTCTAAATGATGATTAGTTTTTTTCTTAAAGTAATAAGCGAAAACTGGATTAATAATTTGCGTGTTGGTTGTTGTATACATGAATGACTGATAAAATCCAGAAGGACCTTCTGAAATTTTAAGAATTTATATTTGCAAATTAGTTTATTCAAAATATTTAGGTATTCATTGAATAGTTAGGAATAAAGGTTGGTTTGAAATGCCTACTTGTTTTGCTTTTAGATTAATAGCTATGTGAATTCTCTTGGTATTTTTCTTCTCTATTTTGTTACTCTGAACTATTGATGTGGTTTGCACTATTTTGTTTACTGTTTGCTGTTTCTGGTATTTGAGTTTTCAAGCTAAACCTTTCAAAGGGAAGTGAAGAAAACATCAACGTTCCTGATGTGCCTGTTAAGAAACGCTGAGGTTGAGAAACAGGTGGCAGAAAGCTGCTGGGCGGTGGTTGATGACAGCGTGTCATGCTTTGCATTAGCTCTGCTTGGCACTGCATGAGTGGATGGCATTGGACGCCAGGAGACGCTGAGCTGCTGACTCTGGAAGTTGCCAGTCCATCCAGTTTGTGCAGTCAGGAGGTAGATAAACTGCTCAAGTTGTCCAGTTTTGAATTAAGTGTGAAAAGTGTAAAGTAACAAGGTAAATGGGGCACCTTTATTACAGTATATGTTTATTTTATCTGACTTGAACTAATTTTAAGAGACAGAGAAGCAAGCCCTGAAATGATTGTAGTAAAAGTGCACTTTGTTTGTCCCATGAGAGCTTGTTAATAATTAAATAATATACTTTAAGTTCAGAAGTTCAGCACCCCTTTGTTTTTAAGGTACCTCGTTGAATGTTGAAAGAGTACAGGGTATTCTGTGATGTTTTCCTAGTCCCTTGTGTGCTTTGCACGTGTTGCTGTTGCGTGCTGGAAGGGGACTGGTCTACACTCGCTTCCACCACGTGTCTGTGAGGATTTTGTCTATTCCAAAAGAAACCAGAACATATAAACAGAGAGGAAGCTGGAGATGTCCTGTGGTGCAGCTCTTGAGGCGGATGTTAGGGAGAACACAAGAGCTGCGTGCTGCGCAGGCTGTGTTTCCACAATTGCTGTGAAATGTTACTGCTCCCAGCAAAGACCTGGTGTGAATGGGGCAACTTGGTGGGATGAAAACTATTTGAAATACAGAGAGAAGAAAGCAGAGAGCTGACTCCTGGCACTTCCCTGGGAACCTAGATGGGAGATTGTGAGTGCGGTCAAGGAACGGGCTTTCCAGTGAAGCCGAGAGACACATAAAGGCTGAGGCTGTGCGTGCGGTACTCTCCTGCTGCAGTCTGTCATTTAGCAATGTCTAAAACACAGCCGCTTCCTCAGCCCGGAGGAGCTGCTGTCAGGTGGCAACACAGGCAGGAGGTAATTTTAAGACCAAGTAGGAGAAGGACTGGCTTACTTCTTTCTAATTCTGTGGTAGACTAATTCCTGCCTGCTAAGCAGAGCACTGTGGAAAGGTACTTTCATGTGAGAGGGCCTTGCCCTTTACTTGTTTCCTGTATCTCTTAGATTTTGAAGCCTCAGTGGATATTCACATGGATTTGTGTATAAGCAATCAGGAGAGCTGTTACTGATCTATATACAAACTCCGTATTCTGTTTTTATTATGACAATAACATTTTACTTGTTTTAAGGCAGACTGGGCAAACTTGTAAAGTGTTTCTTCTGGTAAGCACTTGAAAATTCATCTAACAAAAGTGTCACCGATTTGTTTGTAATTTTTAGAAATTTTTTTTAATGAAATAGTGCGAAGCTGTAATAATCCAATGAAACTTTTGACCAACCTACATCATGCATTAGGTTAGATATGCCTGGTATTTGCTTAAGCCCTGAGTATACTGCTTGGCTGCAGAAGAAAACCTTTTTCCAAAACAGTTGAAAGAAGCAACAGGGACACACATGTTTCTCTTAAACTTGTGTTTAACCATGTTGCTCTTAATGCTGCCAATTCCCAGTGGCCCAAGCCATTTTCCTTTGAAAGAAGCTTGGGATAGCATCTAATTCTAATTAAAGTTTATTAAAACTTTGTACTAATAGTAGAGTAATTATAGGTAGTGTAAAAGTCTTGCTGATTTTTCTTTAATCAAAGTGTAATCTTGTCTACAGCTGTATTAAATTTAAGCTTGGATGACAAACCTCTTGGTATGTCAAAGCTTATTACTTAACAGCAAACATGTTTTTTGTGGGAAGGCTGTGTTTGTACTGGGAGTGCAGTTTGAATGTTACGTGAACTTAATTTGAGGGCTCATCTGTTTTGGTGATATACAGCACAGATGCTTTTTCCATAGAGTAGGTAGGCCAGTGTAGATGGGACTGATTTCATGCACAGTACCAGTGCACTGCCACTATTATTAAATGTCATCATTTTTAATGACAAGCTTGCTGAGCTTTCTTCCATGTTCTGTTGGGACTATAGATTTTGAAATAATTCTTTAAATGTTTTTGTTTTGAGTTTCCAGTGTGTGTCCTTCTGTCAGTTGGGGTTTTTTCTTTTAGTAAATGCCTCATACTCCTGGTTTGCTTTAGTTTCTGGACTTCGTTTTTTGTTCTTCTAAGAGCATAGATAATGAATTGTAGCAGAATTTAATATATTAAATGTCAAGAATACATTTCAACAAAGGGCTGTCTTTGTATAGAAAAAGCCTAACTGTTCTCAGAACAGTAATTTTTTTTGAAATGCTGATTAGACTCAGAAAAAATCTGCATGTTAATTCCGGTTCTCTTGCAGCATATGGCCAATTTCGAGCTAGATATTTTTTTGCCATTGATTAGGAAGTTCAGTTTCTATATTTAATGGGAAAAGCCTTTGACAGCATTCTGGCTTTTACGTATGCTGGCTTATTCTGGGTAGAATTCCAGTAACTTGCATAATTTCAGTATCAGAAACACTGAAGTTGAGAAACCTAATTTTAAAATTTGAGAAGCACAAGAATTGTTAGTGTGGATGTTGAAGTGTAGAAGTAGCTTGTCTGGGAGGCTTTAGGCTGTAAAGATGGAATTAATAGTTTAGGCAACCCACAGAATATGTGGGTATATTCCTATAATTAATGGAAAATTCAGTATTAAAAAAACCTTGAACAACCAAATCTTCATAATATAAACAGTCTTCAGCTGTAGTTTCTGCTCTGCTTTTCGTAGCATTCGTTTTGCATTACCCAGCCCGGGCAGTGTGTTGTGTGTCGTGGCCTTGCCCTCTAGTGGCTGCAACTCAACTTTAAACAGTGAACGGAAAAGGCGTTTTCGTGCTTAGGGAAGGGATTTAGAAAATATCTTTATGGTGGTTTGAAGAATTAAAACATCAGTGGAGGCTATTTCTTCTTAGACTGGCAATCTAGAAGCTCTGATGCTAGAAGGAGGTTCTTTTTGTACTTTGAAATTTTTTTTCTGTGTTCTAGAGGGAAATACGACACATTTAGTACAAAAAATTGTAAGGCTTGATAATGACTTTGGAGAGGTGTGGACGACCACGCCACTCCCTCAGGCTTTTCAGCCGAAAGGGTGTGGGATTGCCAGCAGTACTTTGCAGTTCCCTTGCTTCTAATGCCCACTGGCAGATTGGTCACGGGCACTGATGTGTTCTGGGTACATTTCTATTGACAAAGAGATTCAGAGATTTGGGTTATTGGTTGTTTTGTGTGTATGTGTGTGTTGTTTTTTATTTTTAGCTTGTCTGAAGAATCACATTCATGGGCACAGGTGTTACCAGTGTAACATCCCTGATGGAAAATAGCTGAAAAAAGCCAGCAAAATACTTCTGTGTAGAGAGCTGTACCTTGGCAAGTTTAATCTGTGAATCCAATGTCCTGTGTATGTGATTTTTGCCCTTGACTAAGCGGTGTGAATCGTGAGTCACTGTGTTTGGTACTGTAATTACTGCATCCTTGAACGCCTTATCTGCCCTCGACCCATTCCCCTGCTGGGGCTGTTCGGAGTTGTGAACCTGTGAGAAGGTTGACCCTTGTTTTGAAGCCAGTAGGACACAGCTAAAGAAATGGCTGATCAATATTCTGTAAGATGGCCTTTCAAAAATCAGCTCATACATTCTCTCCCATTGCTGGCAGACCCATCTCCATATGTGGATTTTTTAGCTTAAGTTTAAAATAAATTATCTTTTTCTTTATTGTGAAATTGCTGATCTCAAAGGAGCACCAGAATAAATCAGCCTTTGTTCGTGAATACCGGTATTTAATTACTACTTGCTTTGAAAGTCCTGACCCAGGCATGCATTGCAGATAAATACAGCCTCCTCCCAGGGTATTTTCGCTCTCACTTTGTTGGAGGTACGACTTAGCAGTGCCTTGAGTACAAATATTAAACTCCCAATTGTCAGATTTCTGCTCTGTGCTGGAAAATGAATTTTCCATCTTTGGATGGAGCCGCACCCTTCTCTTTTGGTGTTTGGTTTCCAGTTAATTGCATTTGCTCTCTGCGTGGAATGCTGAAGTTCAAAACACAGAATGAGAACAAATTAAATTTAGGGTTTTTTTAAAAAATAGTTTTAGTCTGTCCTTGATGCAGAGAATTCTTCAGAAAAGCAAGGAGGAGCGTATTGCTCTGGTGACCCGTTGTTTCTAGTATGAGGAACTGTAGTGAACTCTCACTACACTCTATTTGGGTAATGTTTGTGGTTTGGACCTCTTACAGAAATATCTTGTTTGACATGATGAAAATTAGTGCAATGTCATTTGTACTAAGGCAGTTCTCTTCAGTTAGTACTTGTACTTCTGCATCTTTATTGCCTGCCTTGAATTTACATCACAGTAGCATTAAGTTTGTTCTCAGTATTGGCATTTTAACTGTAGTTTAGCAATGTGCTGACCTTTATCTTCCTTGTGACACTTGTGCTCTGTGAATAAATAGTTCAGGAGCAGAGGAAAACTTTGCTTTGTGCAAAGGAGAGATGAATTAACTAGACCTGCTGCAGATGTTTGTTTAAAAAAAATAAAAATGCTGTAGGGATATTAGACAAATCCTTTCAGATGGAATATGTCCCTTAATAAAAGGAAGGGAGAAACCTTCCTAAATTTTTCAGGATATTTTGAGAGTTTTTATCTATATTGTGACAATAACAAACCACTGTTGCATAGCATTTGGAGGTGTCTGTGAAACCTGATGTGGGTTTTCTCTTTATCTGAACGTGTGATCCCTGGGAGTTCTGTCCACCATAAACCAGCAGCAGTACGGAATTAATGATAGTAGGTAACACAGTGCCTTGTGTGGAAGGAGTAGAAAAGAGAAATAGTTTGAAATAGTTTCAACAACTCCCTTTACTCTCTATACAGTTCAAAAGTCAGCATGTCAGAAGAGATTCTTCTTTGCCAGGAGTAGAGGAGCTTTGATATAATGATTAACTAATTTAGCAGCGAGTAGCAGGACAGTTGAGCAGCTTTCGCAGTTCTGCACCTGCCTTGAGATGTCTGGGGTTACATTGGGAGTTGGAATTTCCTGATAAACTAACGAGCTGCCTCATAACCTTTTGCTGTCTTATACGTAGATCTTCTCTTCTGGTGGAGTATCTGGTAATCTTGGCTTCTGTTGTGGTTTTTCTCCAATTTGCTTGCAAATGAAAATGTAATTGTTTGCTGATAGAAGTTCAGTAGTGCAGTTTTCTTAAGAAAAATTTCCATTTCAGTTACATTTTTGCTAGTTATTTAGTTATCTCGTTAGCTCAAGATTTTTGAGGAAACAGAAACAATGGATAATGTTGGTGTTGGATTTCTCATTCTGAGTATTTACTGACAGATGCTGATAGTATTTCAAAATTGCTTTTCTAAAAACATTTGTTTTTCATTTGTCTTCTACTTTTTCTGTAATTTCTGATTATTCTTCAATGTTTTGCCATAAAATAATTAATTTGGTTTCTTTAGTAGGTGTTACAGAAATTTGATTTCAGTTTTTGTTTATGCAAGGTTTTAAAAAGGTCAGTCAAAATCCAAAGACCAGGAGAGATTTATGCCTTACCTCTGCTCTTAAATTAGGGCAAAGCTCTGTCCAAACATGACAAACCTCCCTCTTTGTCATACTTTTCATTGGTGTAATCAGAGACAAAACCAGACTTTATTTTGGTCTGGCACTTCATTAAGTTGGCCAAAGAATGTTACCTATCAAGTTTCACCATTTTTTGATTGTGAATTTAAGAATAAAAATTTTAGTTTTCTGAATAGTCTTAGTGTTCTTCGCTAGTGCGGAATTTTTATGGGTGCTTTTGCTTCCTAAAGGTAAGAGTAAATTGCAATAATGCATTTCAAACTTTTGGGAACATGTATGAAACATATACTTGAAAAGAAATTAAGATTATAAATGGGAACTTGCTCTTTGCAGAGCTTACTTATTTTATCTGGATGTGTTCTACAAATACAGTCTTTGGGAATTTGTACACTTCAAGAGCAAGTTAACTTTACTCATTGCAGAGTTTGAGTGTCATGTTGCCAAACTTCAATTACATTTATTAGAGTAAATAATAGTGTTTAGCTTTCAGTCTAGTTTTGTAGGAAAGTATTTCTGTTAGAGCATTAGGTTTGGTGAGTATTTCAGCAATATTTTACACTTAGAAGTAATTATCCTGAAGAAACCTGGATTTCTGGATAATGGTCTATTAGGGTGTTCTAGTTCTTTATTTTAAAGCTGCATTAAGTTGCAGTATATTTCCATAATTGATTAATATAGAGAATACAGTAGCATTAAGTGAAAGCTTGGAAAGTCACCTTGGCCATGTTTTCCTCAGGGACCATGTTTGATGTGATGATAGAAGTTGAGGTAATTTATACGAAGTAATCCCTGGTATCACACTGATACATGATATGTAGCTGTACAAATGTCTTGTGTAACAAGAGGCTGAGCTTCTTTAATGAAAAAAAGCAGAAAGCTGCTTTGCAAGAAGTGCAGTTTCCTTCTAGAAACCTGTTCTTATCTTTTTACTGCATTTATGGGTCCATTGCACAAGTCAGCGTTTTAATGTGGAGCAGGAAAAGGCCTTTGCAAGTCTCTGGATGTTATGTAAGATATTGTTATCGATGACAGCAGGAAGACAAAATAATTCTCTTCTTTATATTGTTTTAGTATGCTGATGAGTCAATTTGAGCATCTTGGGATGATGTGTGAGTAATCATTTCCTGGGAATCTTTACGTTGATTGTACTTTATTGTTAATGTATTTTAGCTTTGCGCTTAAAGCAATGATGCACCTTAAATCTCTCTCAACATTTTCAGGATGGGATTAAAATAACACTTGAGAATTTTCATGTAGGCTGAAAATTCAGTTTCCTGAAGTATATTGTATATAACTAGTACCGAGTTGGGTAATTTTTTTGTGGGAAACTTCTGTGCTTTGTCTATATTCAGAATGGAGTTGCATCTTTTCTGGAAGTGTTCATGTCCTTAATCTATTTTGTGATTCATGTACAAGATGAAGTTTTAAAGCATGGTGTATGTGAAGGGACAGACTTTCATTCTGCTGCAAGGAGAATAAATATAAAACTTCTAGTTACCCTGAAACCATCCAGCACTTGTAGCAGAAGGCTGATATTCAGAAATTCTTGTGAACTGTGAGGACAAAAGTTAAGTAAAAGAGACATTCTAAAGAGTAGTAATTAGTAACTATGGTGACAGATGTCTCACTGTAGCAAGTCAGTCAGCTATATATAAACCAAATTACTTGTAAATTAGAACTCTTCCTCTACATCTCTTCTTTTTAAAAATAGCTTTTTGCATCAAAACTAGTGACATTGATTTGTACAGAGGGATCTATTTTTGTATGGTGTTGTCACATTTTGTGGTAAAACAGTTAATCTTGAGTTTTCTCATGAGTATCTATCTTGTCATTCTGCTCCTTTTGACAGTGAATCTCTTTTTGGATTATTTGAATAATCTAGGGATAGATCAGCACTCAGGTAGATGAGCAACTTCTACCTTTTGCAATTAGTTCATTCCGCACCTTGTGTTTCGTGAGGAAAATTATATTTAAAAGAGGAATGAATATTTTGTATCATGCTTGGGATTGCTTCAGGTCGCATCCTTCAACATGAAACTCCTACAGGAGTGTCCGTACTACACAAGTGTGAGGAGCCCTTACTGCATAATAGGGAGCATCCAGGACTTGTTCTTCTGTGACTCGGTGCTGTACTACATTTTTCCATTCTGGAGTGTGATTACTGGGAGGTGATAACTTCACAACTGTCAAGTTAGGCTAGAAATGTTTGTTTCTAGAAAATAGTTTGTGTGGTTACTTGAATGCCACCAGTTCTGCTGAAGGAGGATGAAGGCAAATAGGTTAGCAAGGGGAACCATCCTTTGGGATAATGCTTCCATTCACATTGGTTGTGCAAGGTCACAGTGCATAATCATAGAGAAAAAGCTTTGTTTTCAGTTTAATTTCTTACTTTACTATTGGTATATATGATCGATATAGGTATATATATATAATCTTATGTGAAGGATTCTTTCGCTGTATAAACTGCTATCACCATAACACTACTGGGTTTTTTTCCCAGATGTTTTCTTGGTTTAGGTGTTTGGAATATTGATAGTTCTTTTCAGAGCTAAAAAAAGGCAATCTGAAAGTGAGTTTGTGATGTTCATACAGGTCTGTACTGACCATGGGGATGTTGAGGGATCCAGGAACTGTAATGCAATTTGTTTACTTACTGATATTTTCACAAAATCACAGAACGGGTCAGGTTGGAAGGGACTACAGTGGCTCATCTGGTCCAGTCTCCCTGATCAGGCAGGGTCATTCCAGAGCACATGGCACAGGATTGTTCCAGATGGTTCTGGAATATCTCCAGTGTGAGAGACTCCACACCCTCTCTGGGCAATCTGCTCCAGTGTGCAGTCACTGCACAGTAAAGCAGTTCTTCCTCATATTCGGGTGGAACTTCCTGGGCATCAGTTTCTGCCCATTGCTTTGTGTCCATTGCTTGGCACCACAGATTAGAGCCCAGGTCTATCCTCTGGCACCTCCCTGCAGATACTGATGGACACTGATGAGGTCCCTCTCAGTTACCCTTCTCGAGGCTGAATAGCCCCAGCTCCCTCTGCCTTTCCTCATAAGAGACACGCTCCTGTCCCTTAATCATCTTTGTTCCCTCTACTGGACCTGCTCCAGGAGCTCCATGTCTCTCCTACACTGAAGGACCCAGAACTACAGATTTTATTTAAAAACATGTGTTTCATGAAAGCAAGGATGATACAGGTCATCCTTAATTTTCTTAATTTGAGGACCTGCAGTTGTCTCCTAATACAAAGAACTTCAGATTCTGGTTGTGAACTGTGCTTCTAAGTCCTTATGTAATTTATGTACTGATTCTGACATATAACAATTGGCAGAAGTCAGGCGGTTGACACTGTAAATACAGCGTGCTCTCTGCTGTTCTCTTCTTGACTGATGCTGCTGCTGTGGGAGGTGTGAGTGTGTGGCTTAGGAACCAGCTTCTGAAGTTTGCTCATTTTTAGTTCAGGTCATCGTTATATACCAACCAAATAAGCAAACTGAAAATGATAGGAATTCTGAAACCGCACTGGGTTTTCAGCTGTCCCTGCCATCAAGCCAACTTTGCTGCTTTCTGTGATGACCATCCTGGTCCAGCTGCTTCATTTTTTCGTCAGTTACCACATGAGAGTTGAAGACACCAGTCTGGAATGGTGTAGTGGTTGTGAAAGGTGTGGGGGACTATGGGTTAAAGTTGAGGGCAGCAATGCATAATCACACAAACTTTTGGAGACAAGCAGTAGAGATTTTTCTCCTCATTTTCATATACATGCACAGTTTTTTGAATTGTGAGCATGGGTTTTTGCTTTCGTTTTAAACTAGAGAACTTGGATTGTGATATAGTTTCAGGTCCTACACTTAAACTTTTAGCCATCTTCTGCCATTCTCTTAAGTATGAATTACTGGGGAAAATACAACAGTACTGCTTGAGAATTATATTTGATTAAAATAGCTCAAACCATTTAAATAGAGTATTTTTAAGCTCCATGTAGCTAGTTGTAAAACTGAACAATTAGAAAGTATTGCTTAATATTTTTAGTAGCCTTTCTGTTAATAAAGACAACCTCCTAATACAAATCAAAAATCCTTGTAAAATAAATGTCTGATATCTGCTTTCTGAATTTTTGGATGTAGAGTAGATTATCCGTAACTACACATGTTGAAGAATAGTATAGAAGTATTGACTAATAGTGATCCTGAGTCCTGAACTTTTCACCTTCAAAGAGTAAGTTGAGTTACAACTACTAGCAAACGTGGGGTTTGAATACTGGTTTGGAAAGTCAATGTGATGCTTTGATGGACACAACACATAGGAGGTGGCTTTAAGTCTGCAAACATACTTTTTTGTGTTTTTCTTCTTTGTTAAAGATTTTAATATACCAGAATTTAAAATTCTGATTGGTGTAAGTGTATCTGTAAAAGTCAGCAGTTAAAATAACCATTGCAAAGTCATATGTCAGAAAAGTCTGCGCTAAAATGTTTGCAGGTACAACTTGGACATATTTGCTTTGTTCTGTTTAGAAAGGAGGCATTTTACTACTGAGGGAGGCACTAGAGCAGCTCAGGATCAGCCAAACACACATTTTATGCACAGTTAATCTGCTGGTGCCTCTTGGCATTGTCTTTCTACCTACCTAAGGTGCTTCCTCTTCCTCCCCACAAACCCATCCATCTTCCCTTCCCTGTCGTAGTCCCTGTGTCCTTTAAAGGCAAAGTCTGCTGACTCCACTCACACAAAAGTTAAGTGACAGGACCTATAGTGAACTTCAAAGCACTTGAACAACCAGGACATGGCAAGGAGCACAGGGATTAATATTTTATAGCACCTCAAATAATACATCTAGAAAGGCCAAACTGTGTTTATACCCAGGCTCAGTTATGCTGGCACAAAGCTGCTTTTACTGGCACAGTTTATTTTGAGCAACCAGCAGGGTTGTCCTGGCAGTACAGACAACAAAACTTCAAGGTGTAAACAGACACAGGAACAACTTGGTCAGCAGAAGAGCACATTCCCTGCTGTCCTTTCCTCTCTACCCCTCTGAACTACTGGCAAGTTTGGAAGAATAGCTTTGGATTCCTGGGGATAGCTGAAGATTTTAACCTTTTTTTCATCAGTGTAGCTGGATTTGCATTAGGCTTACACTTTGAGTTAAAAACACAGTAACTTTTTTTGCTATATCAAAGAATGTTAATTTTTATGCATCAATTTTTTTTTATTACTGCATAGAAAGAGTGGTTAACTTTATTATTTTTTGGAAAAGTTACTGAAAACTACTAGCAAGTTTTGCTTCAGTTGAGAAATCCAATATTTATCGTCCCTGAAAAGCTAACTGCCACTCCCTCTCTCAGTTCAATCTGACTGGAAAATCCCTTTCTTCACAGCTGGTTGCTTTTAGTTTCATAGTGTGTGCCTCCCTGGCGTAGTCAGAATCATTTTTATAAGGAGATTTCACAAGAACTCAAGAGTTAATGCACTGGTTTTGTTTCTAAGTTGAAGGAGCAGGGGTTTAGTAAGCAAAGAGCTATTAGATCTGTGTGTTTAAGAAATAGAAAACTAAATAGAAAAGCAGTTTTCCTTGATGTACCCCACCCTGTGAACTATGCTTGCTTATGGAGACAAATACTTCTACTTCCTTGATAGGCGGGTGGAGTTAGACAAGTTAGAGGAAAGGAATTTAGGATCTGTCCGAGCAGACCAGAATGAGGAACTCAATCAATTGGATCTGGAGATAATTTAGCATTTGAACTTCTCTATCTTACAGCCAAAGGACTGACCTGGGATTCAGTATGGTTTGCACAGTGCACTCTGCTAGCAGAGTGCTGCTCCCAAAATGAGAAAATGCTCAGTGTTAAGACTTCAAAGAAGATAAAATAATCTTTTAACAATATGAGAGAAAAAGCTTTCTAGCCACAGTGTGACAAACATTGGCCATGTTGGTTTGACCCTGGTATGTGTTGTTTTAAACTCTTTGGCTTTCACAGCTGGACTTGTGCACAGTGTACTTGGCTTCCTGGTAGAATTCACAGCTTGCAATGAGGAAACGAACACAGTTGTGTTACTGCTTAGTGAAGTATTACTTCAGGGCAAGTATTCCAATTTCTAGATCCCTGTTTGCTTGCTGCTTTGGAGTATTAGCTGTAGTACTCAGGGGGTGCATTTATAATGCCTGCATTAATTGTTCAGTGATTATTTAGTGTGAGATGGGGAAGAATCTGTCATCGTTAACTGCAGCATTTTATGGCTTAAGTGCTCTGGCTGACAGCCTGGCTGCCCCTTTGTGGCAGTAACCGTGGCAAAAATGAAGCTGCCATCTCCTTACTGGTTGTAGTTCAGAATTTGACAAAATAATTTAAATCTTTCTGGTTTAAGCTAAAGCCACAAAGGTATAACAGGACCCTGAAGCATATGGGAGTTGTGTGTACTTCTTTCGCAAAGGAAATAAGAGATGAGAAAAAGAAGGGTAAACTAGGACATTCTGAAATTGAGGTTCTCCTTCTATATTAGTTGTTTAGACAGTGAAAATATATTTAATAATTAAAATACATTAATTTTTGACTCTTTTTAAAAGGCAATAGCCTACATTTTGGTACTTATTGACTTCATTTTTAATTCAGCTGAGGAATGAGGCTGAAATAGGTTTAATTATATGTGATGGTTTCTTCTGTCTGCATTTTTTGATGTAGCTGTTCCTATTCACATACTGTATCTCACATCTCTGAGGGCAAATTGTCTCAATTTTCCAGCAATTCTCCTCATTGTAATTCTCAGAATAATTGCCCTGAACTGAAGTTTCAAGCTGGGTTAGATGAAGTAGCAGTAATGTGCTCTTAAAATGGCAAAGGATGGCTGTACATAGTAATAGCAAATATTAGAAATATTAAAAGGCTGGTCAGTTGTTTGTTCCTGTAATTCTACTGTAATTAAATCCAGGTAGTTAAATCACTGAAGAAGTGTGCTACTTTCTTTTCAAGATTTTCTGTGCATCTCTGAGCCCATTTTTTGTCTTCTGTGAGATCCTTCAGAAATGTCTCATCCTGTACCAGGCCTGCATATGGCTTGGGAAAGAAAACACTTCATGACTTTCTCACTTGTCAGGCTAAGTAAGGAGTTCTCTTCAGCCTGCCTCCTGGAAGATGTTACAATAGTAATCATTAAACAGAATGAGTTTGGTGTTGCTTCTTGGTTTTATTACTTTCAAGAAAACTGTTTACCTGCATTTCATAAGTAAGGTTAAAACCTGTCCTGGAGCATAATAATTTGCAACTTCCTAATATCAGTTAGAATTAATATATTTTACGTGCCTAATTTTGGTGTTTTATTTTTGGGATCCCTACAGAAGAATCTTCTATTTCTCTAATCAGGAAATACTAGGAATTTGTTATAGAGGGAAAATCATAGTGGTATCTAACTGCATGAAAGTAACACATGAACTGTGATTTAGGTTGTTGATGCTCTTCTGAGTCATTGACCTAGAAGAAGGAATGTGATTTTTATACACCATAGGTCAGAGCAGAGAAGGTACATTTGTTCGTTTTGTGAAACTGAACAGCAACTTGAAATATTATAAATACTAAATTTGTGAAATAAGTACATAATTCCTTGCAAAATAGGGAAACAAAAATCTGTAGTTTTTTGAAACTTCCATAATGCAATTTCTAAGGAAGATGGACTGTACTAGAGAAGTTTGCATGTACTGCTGCAAGTTTTACTTTAGAATAAAATCTTCATAAATTTTGTGGAAGCAGCTTGGTGAGGTGTCTGCAGTTAACTGATCTTATTAATGGCATATGAGTGAGAGGGGATATAAACAATAAATTACTAAAGAAATAAAGGCTAGGATTTTTTTTTTTGTCTGAGTTGTTATGATGATGGAGATGAAGTTTCTTGAGTATGTTGTGTGTTACCTTGGTTTTTTTTAGTAACGGAGATGAAACCAGAGCTCAAGCATTATATACAGCTATTACCTGAAGGAAGGATGTGATATTACTTTAACAGTCCTCAAAAGCTGAGTTGTTTTGAATGTGTGTGAGCTGCCATATCTGCTCTACATTGGACTTATTGAAATGAGGTACAAAAGGGCTGGGCCTTTGCTCTGAAGAATTATAAAAGCAAGTGTAATTAGGCCAGTATATGCTGCCCTTTTTCTGGCGGCACCGGCTTAAGCACCTCCTCTTGTACCTTGCATCAGCTCGAAACTGGTTTGCAGTGACTAAACAAGCGCCTGAGCCAGTCCGAGTGAGGAGCTGGTGGCACAGCTTGGCAGGGAGAGCTGGGAAAAGGGCAGGATTCAGGGGCAGTGGGAGCTGGGAAGGGCGGGATTCAGGGGCAGGATTCAGGGGCAGTGAGAGCTGGGAAGGGCGGGATTCAGGGGCAGTGGGAGCTGGGAAAAGGGCAGGATTCANGGGAGAGCTGGGAAGGGCAGGATTCACCGTCAGGGAGAGCTGGGAAGGGCAGGATTCACCGTCAGGGAGAGCTGGGAAGGGCAGGATTCACCGTCAGGGAGAGCTGGGAAGGGCAGGATTCACCGTCAGGGAGAGCTGGGAAGGGCAGGATTCACCATCAGGGAGAGCTGGGAAGGGCAGGATTCAGGGGCAGTGGGAGCTGGGAAGGGCGGGATTCAGGGGCAGTGGGAGCTGGGAAGGGCGGGATTCAGGGGCAGTGGGAGCTGGGAAAAGGGCAGGATTCAGGGGCAGGATTCACCGTCAGGGAGAGCTGGGAAGGGCAGGATTCAGGGGCAGTGGGAGCTGGGAAGGGCAGGATTCACGGTCAGGGAGAGATGGGAAGGGCAGGATTCAGCTGCTCTGTGAGCTGGCACTGCTCTCCCGGCTCGGGCTGCGCTGGGAGCAGGAAGGACAAATGGTGCTGGATTCGCAGAAGGCGCTGTTACACAGCTGTTGTGTAAAAGGCGTTGGTTTGGGAATCGGAGAACCCTCTGAGCATACCGCATAATTAAATAGTACATTAAAAACCAGTATACTGCACAAGTACTAGTTAATGTATAGACACGTTTGTTTCAGGGCTTGCACTTATTTTATTTCCTGAAGATAAGTTCAGTAATTATGCAAAAGGGATAGAGGGATTGACCTTTGGGAAGGATCATTTGAACTAGTGAAAACCAGCATGGAAGTAACATTTGAATTTGCTGCCTGAAAGGGACCGGCTCAGTGGGTTCCTGAGCAATGACTACATTAAAGATAACTGAATCCTTTGTAGCAAGATTTGAAGGCTGTGTGTTTTCCCTTCCTTAGGCGTCAGCTGTTAACATGTAGCTGGTATTGCTTCTTTACTAGATGCAGGAAGAACAGTATTTACAAACAGGATGAAAAGACTTGAAGAGCATCACTTTTCTAAAATTTATGTAATACAGTTCAGTAGTATGCACTTAAGTGGATATCAGTTACATAATATTAAATTTAATGTGTATTTTCTGTGAACATTTGTTTACAAATACCCATTTGCAGTTTGAATTTTGTGTCTGATGATATTTTATAGGTTTTGTATGGCTGATGCTCTGTTGCACTTCTTTTCCTGGGGTCACTGTCCTGTATTTCATTGTGCTGTCTTGTCTGAGTCCTATTTGTGGATTCTGCAAAAATGTGCTTACAAGGGGCAATGATTAATCAAAACGTTGGGAGGGATAAAAGGCAGATATGCACAGAGAAGAAAAGGGTGGGGAAAAACAAATAAGCAGAAGCATGTTTGTTTCTCCTTGCCTGTGACTCACTTTTTCATAGCAGAAGAATTTTCAATTGAACAAGAAAGCTAATTCAAAACAAACAGGAAGCAAGAAATAATTACCTCTGCACTGAACCATGAGAGGGTTCAGTACTTTCAGACTATTAAATTAACAAGCTAATTAATTTGATTGGCTTTTAAACATATAACTTATAAAAACTATATTATATACTATTATGTTAATAGATAGTATTCCATAATATGGAGAGTATTATTTAAAGTAGGGTGGGTCTTATTATTAATACAGTGAATACAGTCATAATTTCTTGATCTATCTATAATTTATGTTTACCTTCATCTTTATCACCTTATGACTGATTATTGTTTTCCTTCAACTGAAGATCTAAGGCATATCTATTGGTGGGGGGAAGTGTTTCACATACTGATTTTCATTCTTTTCACACACTGCTTTTCATTTCAAACACCTACCTGAGCTTTCCTGTGCTGGCATTCCTCTTGATTACCGAGTCCGTTGTGCTGGACATAAAGGAATTTCAGCTTTGCTTATGGCCACTGTGTTATGCTGTGTAGGATCCATATCACACTTGGTGTCATTTTCCAATACAAGATCTGACAAGCCCCAGTGCTGTGCTCTCACTCCATTCTAAACCCATCTTTCCCCTCAACACTGTGATTTTGAGCTATGTATCAGGTTTTTTGAGGAGTGTGATAATAGAGGCAAATAAAAGCATGGAAAATTTTCCATGGAATACTGAAAAAAACCAATAGGCAATTGGTTTATAAGAAAAACATGGAAATACATTCATTTCTCTGAGCACAACATCTTTCCCCCCAGCCTTATGCCTGCTTTGGGATGAGATTCTTCATGGGTGTAGGAAGCCGGGGGTTTCTTCCCTTCCTGTAGTAGCTGTTGTTGGACTCATGCCAGTAGTTACACCAGGCTGTCAGTAACATTCTGGTCCCGTCTTTCATGCTGTCACTGCTCAGGTCGTAGCCAGTCACTCCGGTCTTCTGCCAGGTGACTCATTTGTACCCTCTTCTCAGATGCAGCAGTTCTGACTAGAAGTCTTGTGTCATAAGCAGTTTCAGATTCAGTAAGTTGCTATTAACATTTAATTAACTCTACAAATGGGTATTTACAAAAGTACTTGGTGATACGTCAGTCTTGAAATTAAGTTAATGATGTGAACTAGTATTGCTGAGAAGTAAAAGCATCCTGTTGGTTTTCTTCAGATTCACTGTGGTCTTTTATTGCAATTCCTGAATTCTGTCTTCTGCCAGAGGTTTTCCTTGTGCCCTCAGTGCTAGCCTTCCCTATGGCATGTTTGCCATGCAATACTGTTACCTGAATGTATGAGCAGTTAGCATTTTTGTGTGTTGACCAACTTAAATATGAATTGTTACACGTATGTGGCAAAAGGTGTTGTTGCTAATGACGTGTGGTCCTCTACTGCAGGCAGTAGTTCAGGCACATGTTGTAGCAATTATTTTCAGTGTATGTGCTAGAATTCACTCATACGTTAACTCAAAATCAAATACATGTATTTCTTGATAATGGTAAGGTGTTGCATCCTGAGGAGGGTGTTTGGAGTTTTGATACATTTATTATCTTCTATAAATAAATTTTACATAAATAAAATTGTACTTGCAATTGTATTTCTTGTCTTATTTTTCCTTGATATTTTACTGTTCTTTTTGTTTGTTTCTTTACAGTTCTATCTTCAAGACACTAAAAGTAGTAATGGTACCTTTATTAATAGTCAGAGACTGAGTAGAGGATCTGAGGAAAGCCCACCATGTGAAATTATGTCAGGTGACATCATCCAGTTTGGTGTAGATGTGACGGAGAACACGCGGAAAGGTAAGGGTATGGATCATTTTTTGGTTTCTTTTCAAATATATATATTTAGAACATCTTACTACAATCCCGTCTTTAAAACTAAATGGCATTCCTATTGTAAGAAAATGGTTTGGTTTGGGTGGGTTTTTTGTTACTTCTTCTCTCCTTTGTGCTGGCAGCGAGCCCTGTGCCCATGTGGTACCAGATCAAGACGCTCATCTGCTGAAAACACACTCTGTTTCTACCCCCACGCCCCCAGATGGATTTTAACTGGGTTGTTTCCATGGCCTACCTTCTTCCGTGGCTCTGGTTGCTACTGTGTGCAGGGGAAATGCAGATCTGGTAAAGGAGGCTCAACTGGGGCCACATGTTCATCTATTGCCTCACCTAAATTGACCTACAGCAATTTTAAAAGTGCAACACAGGCATGTGCGTGTAGTGCTGTGTCGGGCTTTTTGTGTTTGGATTTAATTATTATCTTATAATTGTAATTACCTTTCTTTCAAGCCCTTTGAACCTGAAGGTTTCGGCTAATAGTGTGGCAGAAGTATGACACTGAATTTCTTGATCAAGTAGTCAGTGTAGGTTTGAAACAGGCTTACTTAATTCTTCTCAGGATACCCACTGTTTCTTTCTGTGACTGCTATTGATTTTGATTTCTGCAGGTACTTTAAAATGAGAATAGAAAAAAGTTGCTAGCTGACAGATGAGGTGATGGCATTTTTGTTTGTTTTATTTTTCTTGCGGTCTTCTTCGCAGTATGCACACTCAGGAGACCTTGCATTATGGCAATATCTCTGCATCTGTGTTAATTAAAATGCAGCCTCTATCTCTTTGCTTTTGAAATGACGTAGTATTTCCAGAACCATTTCTTTCTCTTTCTGGAGACTGGTCTGTATGGGGATTACTAGATTGTAATCAGTATTGTCAAGACTCTTTAAAGTTCCCTAATGGGTCTGCTGCTTTCTGTAAGCATTGAACTTCTGGCCATGTTCTACCTACTCAGTAACACATAGATTTGGCAATAAAATGTCAGAACTGTCATCACACCTTTTCCACTTTACTGCTTTTCTGAACAAGACCTTCATAGAGCTTATCCTTAAAGAGAAGTGTATTAGAGAAGAATGAAAGAAAAATATTAAATTGGAATGCTGATGATAAAGTTCTTTAAAACAAATAAACAAAACGTCCATCAAAACAAACCTCTCTCAAACCAACCCCCCTAAAGCCCAACAAGCCAAACCGTAGTACAACAGGAGAATTTTTTTAAGTGCATTGAGTGAACAAAACATAAAGATGACACCTGCTCTATCTGTTACTCATGAATTTTGTCTTTAAATTTTGTTCTTAGCTCTGGAGTATCAGAGAAAGGTCTTTAAAGAAAACATTGTTAAGTAATGGTGGTGGTAGAGTATTTTGTCATGGAGAGCTTTTGGAGCAGTAGTATTTTTGAGTGATTCATTGTAGTGAAGGTCTCATCACATTGTTTTACTTTTCTCAAAAATGATGTTGTAAAGATTCAGTTTCAGAATGCCTAGCTGAAATTGCCTGGGAGTTACTGAAAATGTTTCCATGTGAAGTGATTGCAAATATTTATGAATACTAGCAGTATACATGGAAGAAATCAAAGGAATACATTGCATCTAATGAACTTGAAACTATTAATTTGATGAGATGCTGTCCTTGCTAAGAGAAGCTGAATTTGTTCAAGTGTATTTAGACTAAAACAATTTTTATTATAAGATTTAGTTGGAAGAAAAATTGGACTTGACTTGTTTTTATCAGCACATTGCAGTTAGTTTATGGAAACGTTTGTGGAAAGTTCATGGTAAGCAAATTCTTGCCATGAAGTTTTGCCAGTAGTAGTTCTTTGCTGTGGTTTTATGTTAGTTGTACAAAGCACGATCCCAGTGACCTGGCATTTGTGTAATGAGTGATCAGATTATGCAGCCTTCCTTGTCCTTTTCTGTGGCTTTGAACATGGAAGCTGTGCTCATGTTACTCATGAATGTGTTGAGCTCTCTAATGAGGAAGAGGATACGAGTTTGCTTTCCTCCCTCTCAGCTCCCCCAAGCAGTGAATGAAGATTGTATCATCACAGGGTGTTTAACTATGAATGCAGTTGAACTGCATATAACCGTGGGTTTTTCACCAGTTCATTTCAGTAGTCTTAGATGTTACTGTTAATCTAATCTAGTCATTAAACAGACAGGAAAGTAGTTTTTAAATTGGTGATTCCCTTTAAAAGCACTTTGCACTCTGGTATTTACATAATGCCTTACTTGCACAAGACATTTCAGCAATCTGCTGTGTGTAATTATAAGGTAATGACAGGACAGAACGAGTGTACTTGCCCATGTAAATT
This sequence comes from Pomatostomus ruficeps, assembly GCA_013400735.1. Taxonomy (NCBI): domain Eukaryota; kingdom Metazoa; phylum Chordata; class Aves; order Passeriformes; family Timaliidae; genus Pomatostomus; species Pomatostomus ruficeps. Next base: position 252,913 of record VYZT01057686.1, on the reverse strand, counting down.
CTGAATTCTGTCAGTATTGCTAGAATACATTCATTTTATTGTTCAGGCTGTGTTTTAGTAAGTAATTTCCTTGCAAATGTGATCTGGATTTGGTTCATTAAGATAGTGGCATGTTCAGTATGTGATTTTTCAGGTTATCAGGTATGAGTACCAATTCCTCAGCTTCCTGCTGCTGAGCCAAAGTCAGTATCAGGTCCTGGAGAAGTGTTTGCATCCCTCCTGCTTCCTTATTTGTCCACTTGCAGTATTACTGACAAGCTCAGAGGCCTGACTATTTTCCTCTACTTAATACAACACTTATCTATTAACATCTCACTATGTTTTTCTCTGTGTTAGTGCGGTTTATATTCTTTTAGCACTTTCTAAATTTCCCACTTGGTGCCAGAGCATTCCAAGAGTTAACTGGTGATATTCCCTGCTTGGAAAGGAGCAGCACCGTTGCAACACAGGGTCAAATAATACTAAGATGATTTAGTTCAAATACAGTTTACGCACTTTTTTCTAGTCAGGTTTGGACTCTGTCATACATCTGTTCTGTCGTGGGGTGTTTGAGGGAGGTTGTGCAAGTGGGGAGCCCAGTGTGCACTACAGGGCAGTGCACAGACCCCAGAGGGGCATTGGGGACTCCTCAGGGCTGGGTACAACATTAACGAGTGAAAATAAAAACATTCATCATTGGTGAATTGTCTCCCTAGGAAGCATAAATTGAGACAAACAGAAATGGTTTCTATGTTCCCGTTGTGCTCCAGCGCAGCAGAACCTGTTGGGGTTCAGGGCAGGAATCAGGGTGTTTGCAGCTGTGAAACATGGGGCAGCTCTGTGTTTTGTAGAGGAGCAGCAAGTTTGTGACAGGAGTGTGGAACAGCAAATGGAGCAGGAACAGGGTTTTACTCTGTGGAGGGACCTTTGGATGTGGGGCAGGTGTTTTAGGCCATGCAGGGAGCGGTGGATATAGGCAGGCTGTTTCAGGCTGTGCAGGGAGCGGTGGATGTGGAAGGAGCAGTGGATGTGGGGTGGCTGTTTCAGGCCATGCAGGGAGCAGTGGATATGGAGGAAGCAGTGGCTGTGCAGGGAGCGGTGGATGTGGAAGGAGCAGTGGATGTAGAAGGAGGGGTGGATGTGGGGTGGCTGTTTCAGGCCATGCAGGGAGTAGCAGATGTGGAGGAAGCAGTGGATGTAGAGGCAGCAGTGGATGTGCAGGGTGCGGTGGATATGGGGCGGCTGTTTGAGGCTATGGAGGGAGCGGTGGATGTGGAAGAAGCTGTGGATGTGGAAGAAGCAGTGGATGTGCAGGATACAGTGGATATGCAGGCAGCAGTGGATGTGCGGGGCGTAGTGAATGTGCAGGGAGCGGCGGATGCGGAGCGGCTCTTTCAGGCCATGCAGGGAGCGGTGGATGTAAAAGGAGCAGTAGATATGCAGGGAGCAGTGGATGTGCAGGGTACAGTGGATGTGGAAGAAGCAGTGGATGTGCAGGGTACAGTGGATGTGCAGGTTTCAGTGGATATACGGGGTTGAGTGGATATACCGGGTGCGGTGTCTGTGCCGGGGACAGTGGATGTGCCGGGTGCGGTGTCTGTGCCGGGTACCGTGGATACACAGGGTACAGTGGATGTGCAGGGAGTTGTGGATGTGCCGGGTGCGGTGCCTGTGCAGGGTACGGTGGTTACACAGGGTACAGTGGATGTGCAGGGTACGGTGGATATGCAGGGTACAGTGGATATAGCGGGTGCAGTGTCTGTGCAGGGTACGGTGGATACACAGGGTTCAGTGGATATACGGGGTTCAGTGGATATACCGGGTGCGGTGTCTGTGCCGGGTTCAGTGGATATGCAGGGTTCAGTGGATATACCGGGTGCGGTGTC
>VYZT01057686.1:31070-250939 GCA_013400735.1 Pomatostomus ruficeps | reverse complement strand
GAGTGGGATGGGGACAGGGGAGTCTCAGCCCCGCTGGGAAACCGGGGCTTGCTCTACTGCCTTTTCTTTTTAGTTCCTCTAAAGAAATACTATTGACCTGAATTTAAACCATTGCTGCTGTCCTGTGCAGTCAGTACTGTGTTTGTGTTTTTCTGTGTCGCTTTACCGTTCCCTCAGGCTTTCTCCTTATTTTTCCAATTGCAAGGAACTGATAGCTAAAGGTCAGACTACAGGGTTTGGGTGTTGTTTCTTTTCGTACTATTTTAATTTTATAAATTTATCAAAATGCTTGGTACCTTTTCGTAGTCACTGTCTATTTGAGACCTTTTGCTAGATGCCCATTATATCTTAATTTGACAAAAATAAAGCTCCTGCAGATTTTAGATTTTTGTCAGTCTAGCTGTTGACAGAAAAACTTCAGAATTATATAATCTTACAGCAGACATACCTGATATGTGACCCGAAGGTAAAGCTGTCTGTTGGTATTTAATGTCAGGTATCCTAATGTTTTCTTATTAAAATGACTAATTTCCTCTTAAAGGAAAAATTCTTCATTATGAAAGCTGTGTGCTACAGGTAATATTGCTAATGTATTTTGAAATGTTTTTGCAAACTGGATTTATTCCATTAAACTAAAGACCCCAAACCCTGCAGATTAATCTGTTCTGCCCTGGCATGTAAATAGAATACTTTACCAGGTCAGCTTGAAAAAACAAGGTGCTCTAGCCAGGAGACTACGTCTCCAAAGCATGGGCTTTTAGCTATAAATAAAGGTTAAAAACAACTGCTCTTGGTTGGATAATTTCTCCTATATTTTTAGATTCTATTGAGGTAGCTTCCTTAAGGACCTGTCTCATTTCCCTGGAGCATTACCAGTGTCCTAAAACACCCATTGCCCTTTTTTTTTTCGAAGCCAGATTAACTGTTTTGCTGATATTAATAACCGAGAAAGTGGAGCAGCTATTTGTCTTCGTATGTTAGTGGGTGCTCGAGGTATAGTGGTACATGATAGGTGACCACATACTCATGTGTATCTCGCTTGTGGTAGTATTTTGGGAACAATGTATATCTAACTTTCCATGTATCTGGACATAATTTTTACTTACCAATTCACAGAACCATACAAGGGAGACAAAAACCTGACCAAGACACAGTCATAATTTGACTGTAAAGGTGTTGAAAATTATACTGGTAGCATTTTCTGAAACATTGTGTAGAAAGTTTGAACTTGATGTAAGAATCAAATACTGCGTTTCCTCCTCATATTCTTCAGGATTTTTCCAGAGTTCAAAGAATCTTGAATTTAGTCCTCAAGGAGCAAGTTTACCTCTTCCGAAATAAAAGGCCACTTGTCTAGGGCTTTGCAGTAGATGTGCACTACAAGCACCCTGACACAGAGATGTTGTCTTGAATGGTGCTGCTTACGATGTTCAGAAGGATGTACTTCTCAGTGTTTCCTGCACACTTCCTTTGCATTCCCTTTTTGATCCTTGTTTGTAAATAACAAGCACTTGGCTAGTTTCAGATCTTGAAGTGAGTGTCAGTGACACAAGTTGGGTGCATTACCTTTTAAGTCCCTGGATATGCTTGTAGGAATCTTGTCAAAAAGGCAGCTCGTTATTTTGTTTATACCTCTGCATTCCCGTTACCTAGCGCAGGTAAGATGCGTTCATCTTCCCTCATTTTGTGATCAAAACATACCATTGACTTTCTTAACTTACTGTAGTAAAGAGAAGTTTCAGGTATTGCTGCACGTGGAAGAGTTGGAACTGGAACTGCTCCACAGCCAGGACTGAGTACACAGCATAACCTCTTCAAGTCTGTACTGGTGAAGTTTCCCATGTCCAGAGGAGGATTGAGAGGGCAGACCCAGGCCCTGGTGCTTGAAGGTGTTCATGCCTCCTCCTCTTCTCTGTCTCAAGGTTTCTTAAGACAGTTTGCTTGGTTACAATAACATTAAGCACTGAACTTACAATTAAATAGTAACAGATCACGATGACTTACTATTTGTTTCTTTTCAGTTACCCATGGATGTATAGTCTCCACAATCAAACTGTTCCTTCCAGATGGAATGGAAGCTCGGTTGCGATCTGAGTAAGAATATGTATTCACTTGTACCAAAATTCAACTACTGTATGATGAGGATTTTATGTTTAAAATCACCATGGGAGCAGTTTATTTTTCTGTGATCCTGCAAAGCAAGTGACTGAGAGCATGGTTCTTTTGCAGACATTATGAGAAAAATCTCATTTGCTTGTCATTTTTAGTAATTAAGACAACTATGAAGAATAAAAAAGTTCTCTAAAAGAAGAAAAAAGTTCTTATGTAGTTGGGCTTTTCTGACTGTGGTTTACTGTACTGTAATGGGTATTAGAAACAGGAGAATATAGAGGAAAAAAAGCAAATGAGAAAATTCTCCTGCCCTCTTTCGTTATTTGTGATTATTATTTTGGCTCTTCTTAATGCACATAGACTCGACTAAAGCGAAGTTAATGGAAACTCACATGAATATTGACAGCGTTTTCTGTGTGTATGCACATTTTTGAGAAATTTTATGAGTAGTGGAAACCAAAAACTTTAACTTTTTTTTGCGCTGTTAATCACAAATTACATAACTAGTCATCTTTCATTATCACCAATTTTATGGGTTTATTGCTTATTTAAATATCCTTTCATCGTTAGGATCCAGAAATACTTGCATGAAGCCTTAGGGTGTCTTTGCTTGTGGGAAGATAGGTAAAAGTAAATTTTTATGGGAGATCTTCCGTATAATTGCATGTCCAAATATGAAATAGTAAATCTGTATGGTGTTAAATTTTTAGTTTATTTGATGAAAATGTCCAAGTACAAAATTCATGCATTGTGTGTTCACTTCCTTTTTTTTATTTTTTAGTGTTATCCATGCTCCATTACCAAGTCCCGTTGACAAGGTAATTCAGTAATTTGCTGGTTCATGTCTTATTCAGCCACATGCTGCTTTCAGACTTGTTATAAAGAAGAAATAGTGAAGTCTGTCCAGTGACATTTTGATGTGTTTTCCATTTCCTGTTTCTACCTAGTTTAAAATTTTGAGTGACATTTAAGGTAGAGAAGTAATGCAGTATTACAGTGTATATTTGAAGGTAAGTTGACTTTTTACGTTGTGGCACCTGAAACACGGCTTTGGAACAAAAACGGTGATATTAAGATGGTTCATTTCCAGGTACAGGTTGGCAGACTAACAGGTCTTGCATAATTTAATACTTGATGTTCTGTGGGACCCAGGAGTAGCTCATGATTTGGTGTTTGGGTGACGTCTGTTTTCTTTATATCATGTATTTTATGGAGGAGAAGCTGCGCTGCACCGTCTGGAAAGTACTGTTGTGTTTGTTCCCAAGGAAGATTGAGACCAAACCTCTCTGCTTCTCATGTGTAGCCAGAGTTGCTCGCTGCAGACTCATGCAGTCAGCATTGTCAAGTGTAATTCTTAAATTCAGGTTTGGTAATGTGGGGAACTTGTAGGAAGGCTGTTAATAGATATTCCCTTGAGAAAAGTGATCAGGAATTGATTATTTCTCTAGTCTCTAAAAAGGAGGATTAACTTAAATAAGTTCTTATCAGAGTTTTAAACATGAAGAACAAAATTTCAAGAAACTGTAGAAGTTTATTTGTGAAACCAGCAGCCTGAGGAGTTTATAGATTGTGTTCAAGTTGCGATTTCAAAACAATATGTGTGGCTTGAATCCAGGGCAAGGGTAGAAATCCTGAGGAGGGGCTGCAGGTATAACTGTGGGAAAACAGTTAAAAATTATTTCAGCGTAGGAAGCCTACAAGGATTAGTAAATAAATAGATTGGCTGAAGTAAACCCACAGAACAACCCCCTGCTTCTCTCCAAGGGAAGAACAGTTTGTTGTTATTCTAAGATAATACAGGTATTCCTTAAATCTGAAATAGGTACTTATAAGGGGAGATGATGATAACTAGTAAGTCAGCAGGAAATGTGCAGTCGTAATATGTGTGATGACATTGAGTTGGAAGCCCACAATTTCTGTTTGTCCTTGGGTTGAATGGCTTCACCTTTGTGCCCCTTGTTTCTTTTTTGTCAGTTTAGTCTCAGCTGTAACAAAAGCTTTAAACTCGTTGGTGTCTAGGTGGTTCAAGAACCTGTGCAGACAAACCCAGTGGGGCCGATGTCCTGAGTTGGGAAGTTCTATGATTAAAAAAACATAAATAGTAACAGAACAATAAAAGAAGGAAAATGCTATTATTAGATAATCTAAAGTTTACCTTTGTGACTAGATTTAAGTGACTTTTGCATTATTTGTGTTTAATGAAAAATCCACAACCATTCTGATTCTTACTTATCTTTTTTCAGGTTGCTGCTAACACTCCCAGTATGTATTCTCAGGAATTGTTTCAGCTTTCACAGTATCTACAAGTAAGTTTTCTTTTAAGGGCATTTACTTTGGCTAAATATTTTGTTCAAAACACAGATTTTATGCTGTGTCTTGTATCTGTTGGAAACTACAAAGGAAGGGACAGTGCTGGCAGCTCTTCTTCCTCACTGGCATCACCAGCCTTTCTGTGCCTGTTTCTGTGTCAGTTTTAATAGGTGTGTTTTTCTCAAGATGTCATGTCACAAAAGAGTTAGACTGCAAAATGGCAGCGCATTAAACTGTGTGCTGATAGATTAAAGTAAACTCTTTAGAAAGGATGATAAAATCAGCTTTCTGGGAAAAATGAAACCTTTTCTGCTGGTAAATTCTATCCAGGTTTAACTGTATCTAAGTTCTACTGATTTATTTTGCCTGGTTTTGTTTGATAATGGCAATTTTTATTTGTTCACATCAAGGCTTTTGAGATGAATACTATCTTTATATGTATTTGCTGACATAGCAGGAAGCAGCTCATGCAGATGCTCTTTCTTGGGAAGCCAAATACACACTCACTCACCAATCTGTTCACTCCATATCCTGGAGTTGTTAACGAAGACGCTCTTCTATCTTCCTGTCATAAACCAAAAATCAAACAAAAATAGTAGTTCTTGCTTGGCATTTCTCTTTTGTGACCTCATTTGAGGATGAATAGCTCATTGCATGGAAGCGGCCAGGCTGCCTTTTGGTGTCTGCAGTTTTGTTACTCAGATTATTGACAAGACAAAGTGTCTTTCAGTCTTGGAAAGAATAACAGTGTGTCCTCCCCATGTGCATGTGCAACATGGCATGAAAAATGAAGGTTTTAGGAACCTGAGGTTATAGGATAGCATTTTCTAATGAAACTACCCAAAGAAATTTGTGGATGGATAAAATGGAATGGGCTTATTATGGTTTTGAACAAGTGACAGTGTTTGCTACTCACATTTCCTTTTTTTTGTTGTATTTTGGGATCTCTTCTGTTGCTTCTGATTTCCTGAGTTGTTCTAGCTGAGCTGACTGGTGCCCTGCTCTCTTCACAGGAAGCCTTACATCGGGAACAAATGTTGGAACAGAAGCTGGCAACCCTTCAGCGACTCCTTGCTGTCACACAAGAGGCTTCAGATACTAGTTGGCAGGTATCTGCAGGCATCCTTTTCCTTATGGACTGAACTGTGCGGTGCCATATAAATTTCAGCTCTTAATGGGTGAAAAAGCAGCAGAAATAATAAAACCTTTATAGTGGTTCTCTAAAACTGTGCAAAAGACAATGCTTAATTAATTTAGTGGTTGTGTACCAGTTTGAAATAGCTGTCAGCAATAAGTACTCTAACAAAATTCAGATCTTTAAAGCAGAACTCTACTGGTACTGCATTAAGCACGTGGTAATTCTAAGGTGATGCATCTTTTCTTCTAGGCTTTAATAGATGAAGACAGGCTGCTATCAAGGCTAGAGGTTATGGGAAATCAATTACAGGCTTGTTCAAAGGTAAGTAGTTCACTTAAAGTCGAATGTTAGGAATGTTGAAAAGCAGCTCAAGTGTTTTGAAAGCAGCTAGCTGTAGGAAACCATTTGGGACATAAATTTTCCAGAAAGATCCTATGCAAATTTGATAATGTGAGTAGCACAAAAACTGTAGATCTGCTCTGTATTTCAAGGCATCTCAGTAAGTGGTTGTTTTCTTTGCCCATGTCCTGTCTGATATTCAGAGTTGCAAGTATCTGCTGCCCTGATTGTCGTTTAGGCCACCTATGCCTGCCTTGGATTTTAATTTTTATTTTATTTCTATTTCCTCTCAACTCTCTACATTATAAGAACTTTTTCTGCAGGTCCTGTTTAAGATCTTTCCTCTGGAACCTTCTAGGTTCCTGGTTTGTCCAATTGTAGGTCTCCTAGGCTTGACATTGTCTTAGCAGTGCCCCAAAAAAAGCCCCATAATTTTCCTGGAATCAAAGCTGACCGTTGAATGTGTACTACTATGGATAGACTGCAAAAATAACTTGTTTATACCAAGTCATGTCAAGAATCTTTGATTGCTGATTTGTACATAATATTTTCTCATCTATCAGAAATTGCTAAATGTTTTTTAATAGAACAGGCTTTGTCAGAATCTAATTTGTTGAATGAGCAAAATAGTAATTTATATTCTATTCTTGAATTATTTTATATGTGCAGAATCAAACAGAAGACAGTATACGAAAAGAGCTTATAGCATTACAGGAAGACAAACACAACTATGAGACAACAGCCAAAGAGTCCCTGAGGCGGGTCCTTCAGGAGAAAATTGAAGTGGTCAGAAAATTGTCTGAAGTGGAGGTATTGAAGTTTCATGCCTGGTCTCCTGAAAATGCTGAAATAGTTTTAACTGCTGCTGTTTAGATCCCTGTTTTGTTGCTGCAACACCTCAGTATCTGTTGTGCTCTGACTCTTGCAGTATATTGAGTAGCAGTGTTTATTTCTTCTGTTGGACAGAACTAAGATTGCTAATCAGTTAATGAGAAACTATTCTTTCAGCTCCTCCCTTTTCTCCCTGGTTTCAGAATTCATGAAGCTGTCTTACAGAAGTCACTGTGTATGGGACATATATGAGGGGAGAATGACATACATGCATTAAAAAAATGCTGGAAGACCTTGTTTAAACTGTAGCATTTATGGGATCATAGCTTAACCACTTGTACAAAGTACACTAAAAGGACCTTTTACAATGAGCTTTTATAATTTAAGTGTTGGACACTTTCTTCAAGTAAGGTTTCTGCCCCTATAGTATCTCGCATGATTCTCTTTTCCTTTATTTTCTTTTCCTTTATCATTATTTGCTACATTCCCTTGGTCAAGAAGTCACATAAGGCTAAGTTGGCATCCTGTGCATATATACTGCTTTTTAAAAATAGCTCAACTGCGGTGTTTGGTAGTGTATTGTCTGTCTTGTTATTATTTATTGCATAATAACTCTGTCTTACAGCGGAGTTTAAGTAACACAGAAGATGAATGTACACACCTGAAAGAAATGAATGAGCGGACTCAGGAAGAATTAAGGGAATTAGCTAATAAGTACAATGGAGCTGTAAATGAAATTAAAGATCTTTCTGACAAGCTAAAGGTAATGCCAAAATTTCATCTGACTTGGGATAGAACTGTGATAAATGAAACAAATAAATACAGTTTAATTTCTAATGTAGCAAACAAAAAAAGGATAAGCTTGTTAAACAACATGTTAACAACAGAAAGATGCATATCATCTTTCATATTCTTTAGGTTCAGTTTTAATGTAATTGAAACTCATCAGTTAAGTAACTTCCTGAAAAGGTTCCCTCTTCATTCACTTTGAAAGTTACCGTATTTTTGGAGCTGCAATATATTATAATATCAAATAATATGTAGTATAAAACTTTATATCCAGCTGCTTTTATTTAGACTAATAATTTTTAAGCTAAACATCTTAAAGGTAAGAGGAATGAAAACTAGAATTAGAAATAAATTTGCATTTCATGTTGCCTCTTCGTGCAGTTACAAACATAAGTAGTCCACCACATAGTAATAATATGACTCATCTTCCGTCTTGCTGTCAAGTTTGATATTAAACTAAATATCTAAGTATGTTAATATTTAAGGTCCTTTATGCTGGAGAACAGAGCAATCACTTCGTGATAAAGCCTGTTCTCCAAAAGTTTCTGATCTAGATGAGTTGGAGTTGTGGAGGAGGAAGGTAATGGTGCTGTCTCTGGAGACCTGAGACAGTTTTTGCATTTATCTTGGATAAATACTGGAATTGGAACCTAGGTTCCTAGTTCAGTACCTCAGAGAAATTTTTCTTTCCAAATTAAAATGTTAAATGGCTGGTTTTAAGGCAGTTGGTTTCCAGAGCTGATCACTGATGATGATGAGTATACACAGAAGGATCAAAATGGAAACTTATTCCTTGTTTTGAGGGAGGAGACTGTTTGAAAATTATGATCTTGAGATCCAGAAAGGAAAAAAACGTGACTTTCAATCAAGTTGGTTGGTGCAGTGTACATTCAGTTCAGAAGGGCTCTTGGGTTTTGATTGATTTGAGATGCTGGGAGACTTTGGGCATTTCTTAGTTCTAGGGCCCTTTACTGTTGCTGTAAAATTTGTGTTCCTCAGTCAAAAAGTTAGTTAAGATATTTTGAGGTTTTCTCAGTCTACTTCAAGTGAATTTTGTATAAAAGTAATAGATTTTGCAATTCTTTTTAATTTTTATCTGATTAACAAAGTTAGTTACTTATGTAAATTTAATTACATACAAATCAGGAAGATATATTCTTCCACATGTTAATTTTGGTTTTTGGGGGATTTTTAAAATCTTTTTGAGCAGGTAGCAGAAGGAAAACAAGAAGAAATCCAACAGAAAGGACTGGCTGAGAAAAAGGAGTTGCAGCATAAAATAGATGAAATGGAAGAAAGAGAGCAAGAGCTTCAAGCAAAAATAGAAGCTTTGCAGGCTGATAATGACTTCACCAATGAGCGGCTGACTGCTTTGCAAGGTTAGTCACTAGCGGGGAAGAAACTTTGAATATTTGTTTTTCTTTTAATCTGTGAAATACCTTTCTCTTGGACTTCTGTTTACAGTACGGTTAGAACACCTTCAGGAGAAAACTCTTAAAGAACACAACAGCTTAGGTAGGTGTGATCAGTTTCTTGTTTCGAGCTGGTTTCCGGATTTGCTGTTCAGTTACTTTGTTATGATAATCTTGTCTCGGTGTGTGGCAGAAGAGTTCCGATTCCCAGTTATCCCAGTTATCCCAGCAGGGAGCTCGCCTGGACTGGTGGTTCCGTGTCGGGGCAGGGCCGGCAGAGGGCGCTGCTGCTGCGGGTGTTCGCTCTGGCCCGGGGCTCGGAGGGGCCTCACAGCCATTAGATTTTAAAATACTTTTTATATGTATGTACTCGTATATATGTATGCAATAGGCAGTAATTCTTTGGAGTTAATAACCTCTTAGACGTTTGAACAAACAGCAACATGATCCGTAGTAGGAAACACATCAAACTTTGCCTGGTTTGTCTCATTAGGTACTTGTGAGGAGGTGGTATGAAAAGCCATTCAAAATACATACATTTCTAAATGCTGTGTTTGTAAAGAAACAAAACCCAAAACATTTTTCTTGGTTCCAAAAATAATGCCCTTTCTTAATCCTAGGCATACAAGTTGACGACTTCATACCTAAAATTAATGGGAGCACAGAGAAAGGTAGTGTATCTGAAGGCTACCTTTTGTCTTATGGTTGATGTTTGAAGATGAACATAATCAAAATGTTCTCTAAAGTTTTACTTGGAATTATTTCTCTTTGAAAATGAATTTGTCCACTGCTGACCAACATTTTTTTTTTGCTTATACTGTCAGTCGCAGTTTTTAGAAAGTTCTGTAAAATACAACAAAACCACTTGGAGGCTGTCTTTTTTTGTTGGGTTTGGTTTTTTTTGTTTGTGATGGGCTGTCACTGGAATCAGTAGGAGTCTACTGCATGAGTGATGTCAGATTGTAACACAAGAAAATGGAGAACTCACTGGTTGTTTTTCCTTTTAGTTTTCCCTTGCAACACATAGACATACAGTAACTTTCTAGTGAAGTTGGGCACGCTGAATAAAGTCAGCAAAACCTATTTTTTTAATAACTTTAATATGAAAAATGTGAGTATTTAAAATTTATAAATAGTGGAAATGAACTTTTTAAAACTCGGGAGTGTCTTTATGTGAAACAGGAATTAATACAGAGTGAACCAAGTGCTAGGGTTTTTTAAAGGCCAGTTAGTTAAAGCCAAATATTTTAGCTCATATGTCTTAACATACATGAAGTTTTTTGAGTAAAATTGTCCAACTTCACATATTTCAAAGAGTATTCCAGTTATTATTCCAAATTGTTTAATTGGCTAAGATATATTTGTTCTCTTGTGTCAGTTTTAATTTTTTCCTTGATGTAGTTTGCTTCTACAGCCTGAGGAATGGTGGTAGTATTGGTTTGAAGATTCAGGGGCCTGCATAGGGAACTCATGTTTTTAATCAATATTCACAGTGTTGAAGGATTACTGTATTTATATTTTTGAAACAGAATTCTAAAGCTCCATACGCACATTTGTAAATTATGAGGTTCTTAACTAGAGAGACCAATAGCAAAATCAAAAGTTAATCATGACCTCATGGCTGGTCCTTATTGGGAGCAGGCGGAGAGATCTGTGAAACACCTACAGGAACTGTACCAAAACCTCCCCTAAGTCTGAGAGTACTGGTTACCCCTCAGTGTCAGCATTTGAGGCACTGAGCTGTGGTTGGTGCACACTGAGGTCAGCAAGCAGGACACTCAGTGTTTGTTCCCAGATCCCTAGGCTGCCATGAGATTTTATTTTTATATAGATTGATCCATCTTGCTGATGCATAATTTCAGGTTGATAATAGCTCAGTATTTGATAAAATGGTAAAGAAACAAATCTGCTTTTTTTTTTTAAACTAGAGCTGATTTGAAACATGTAGTAAAATACGTTGAGCTCTGACTTTAAATATAAATTATTTTATAGATAAATAATTTGTTTTAAAATTGTTGGTAGGAACGTCATGTGAGTTTTTTTAAGACTGATACCTCCTACAAGTCGGTATTTTAACACTGCCCATTTAAAAATCATTACGTGATTATAACAAATATCATTTTATCACTGAAACTCACTTCTTTTTTGGTCAAAGTTGAAGAAGCAATCCCTTTTGAACTTATTTGTGTTATATAAGAGTCAGTGTCATCTGAATGGATACATGACAAGATACATTCTGCCATCCCATGAGTAACAGTGGAACTTGTGCTTAAACCTGGCAGTTTTAGGAAGCGAAGCTGTTTGTCAAGTTATTTTTTTTTGAGTACAGACAACACGTAACTGCTCATTCAACTTCTCTTTCTGTGTGTTTATACAATCAATCACCTTTTTTGTCATGCACATACTGTGCTATTTCATTATTCTGTATTTTAGCGTAGTTTTTCATTATTCTGTCAATTGTACATTTTTCTGCATCCCTGCCATACCTGATCCATGCCCATCTCTCTGGCATTTTACGGCTTGCTGCCCTGTGTTCTCTTCATGACAGTCTGTGCCTTTCTGCATCTTCCGGTCCCTTCTGTAGCCCTCGCATGACAGATGGGCAGTTATTTGCTCTGCCAGATTTTGGATTTTGTTCTCTTAAAAGCAGCAGGAAGCAGTTACTGCTGCGTTTTTTGTTGAGGTTTTTTGGGGGTTTTTTTGCTTTGTAGATTTGCATTATTTTAGAAGAGCTAAGAATTTTGGGTTTATAATGCAGATTGAGCAACTTTGGGAATGAAAGAGGAAAACTGTAAAACCAGTATGCTTTTTAAAATTCCTTCTGTCTCTTTGTCTCAAAACTTCAGGTCAAGTCCTCAAAGTGTGTGCACAGGCACACTGCCTGGCCATGACAAGAATGATTTTATATTACTTTTTTCTGTGGCTGTAGCAGTCAAGAGCTGTATGCAGAGTAGAGGCACTAAGAACTCATAGCCTCTCCAGAGGCTTTCCTGAAAAAAAGTGTATTCAGAAGATAATGGCTAGGCATTCATTTTCTCTCACTGCACATAGGGAAAAGCTGGTTCAGAGAGAGGAGTTTGTTTGTACATCAAACCCCTGATAAAAGTTGTGTAGAACTAACTTGTTTCAGAAAGTAGTATTTTTCTCAGTGAGTTGCACCACACCTGGCTTTCATCTTTAAATTTTGTGAGCCATATATTACATAAAGAAAGATACGAGAAATTTGTATGCGGTCTCTTAGAAGACCAGGTAAAAATTTTTAAAAAAAAAGGAAGTTTAAATATGGAAAATAAATTTTCCAGCCGTGGTGCTGTTTTTAAAAGTTCTGTCCTTGTGGGTTAAAAAAACTTTACTTTTTAGAGTAACTTTGAAACGTAGTAAAGCTTCGTATCGCAGCTGAGCTTCTGGTGTCAGAGGTAATGATTGAACGATTTGGTTAGAATGTACCACGCTCTGCAGGTTTGTGCTAATGACAGCCTTTTCACACCGCTGGACTCTTGGTCAAAGGATTTTTGAGGTTCTTCAGAAAGGAACTGTTTGCACCTTGAAGACGTGCAGGATTCTGATGGAGCTGAGAGCTGAACAAGGACTTGCGTAAACCAGGGAATGGAGCCCAGTTTTAGGAATTCTGCTGTAGAACTGTCTTTTCAAAGTGAAACTGTTAAAAAAGTTTAGGGAGATATTCAACAATGCTTTTAAAATAGAGCGTGTTAGATATGAAGAATCAACATGAAGACTAATGAAAAACTTAGAAAATACCCTTTTAAAGCTAATAAAAATGCTAAAGAATATAGGTTAGAAACATGTTTCTTTTGAAAATGCAGTTGAAGTACTTCTTCCTTCTGATCAGTTCAAAAGAATAATCTATTTCCTAGTATCACTCAGACATTGTTTCAATTTTATGTCTTGTTTGCTTGCATATTAACTCAGATTTGATTCAAAAGTCCATTGTGAATACGCTGACAAATATTGTTAATATGCCTTTCAAATTTTTTGTTGCATCAATTTGAAAATGATAAGAAGATGTAAACTGAAGTGTTTCTTTCTCTACTAGAGCACTTTCTTTCAAAGAGTGGAGGGGACTGCACTTTTATTCATCAGTTCATAGAATGTCAGAGTGAGTACAAGAGTGTTCACATTTGCTTTAAAAACAACAGAAAACACAGCAAAGGTGGATGAAACCAGAATTTGTCACTACTATTTAATATTTCTGTAGCAGCAGAAATTTTCTAAGCGTAGACTTGTGGCATTGTGGTATTGAGCAGATGTCTGGTAGAAGCAGTAACAGGACACCTTTGCTCTTGCAAAGTGATGGTCACATTGTCTCTTCTTAGCAGTTCGTCCTTTATTGTGCCCTGACCAACAAAAGGGTGGTGATATTGCCAGATGATGTTTAAAACTGAGTGTAATTTTTCACCTGTTACAAATTAAGTTGAAAGCCTGTCAGTTTAAGCAAACATCAGAGGCAGCAGCAGGACAGATGAAGTGCCTTTTCACGTATCTATAATTTATCTGATAATTAAAGGCCTTACACATTCTCCAAATTAGTTGTAACAAAGGACAAAAGGGAAAAGAAGTCCATGGTTTGTATGTGGAGATCCAAGCGAGTGTTTTAAGAAAAACCGAAAATTGCAATACCAGTCTTTAGAAAGATGTGTTATTCTGGAATGTGAAACGTGTTTTTCAAAGCAAATGGCTTTTGAAAATGAGTAATGAAACAGTGCTGTCTACACATCTGTAATTAAGGAAAAACTGAAGATGTTAATACTTTTTGTCTACTGAGGGGGAAATATCATTAGAATGAAGAGAAGTAAAGTGCTATTAAACTTCAAAAAAACCTGCTTTAACTTCAGAGTTTATAGAAATTATGTACCTAAAATTGAGCAGAGAAGCATTTAGAAGCAGAAATAAGACAGTATCTTTTTTTGACATTGCACCCATTGGACTCTTTCTGCTCAAATTTTCATGAGGAAGTGTAGCAGACTTGTTTGATTTTACTGCTTGTGATCCAGATTGCAGTGCCATAAACCGAATGACGTGATGCTGCTAATGTTTGTCTAAGAAAATTTAAACTTTATTGATTTGAAAAACGTTTATTTTAAAAAATTAATGACTGGTAGCTGTCTTCTGTCAGGCTGCAGTCTAATTCTAAATTTTGCAAAGATCTTTTATGAATCATCTTTGTTCAGTATGTAAAAATGAAGTTAAATGTTTGAGTAAACATTTTTTTGTCTAGCCTGAACATAAAGAGCACACTGTGTGATGTTCAAATACAAATTGGTTGCCTGTTTTCATTGTTTGGACATTAGCTTAACCTATTTTGGCAAAACTTAGATTAGTATCCCTTCTGCAAACCAAATGTGACCAGCCTTGTCACTATTGAGAAGGAAAAGTGATCAAGAGTATCTAGTAAAATACTAGAAAATGTAAAAGAAGTACTAAAAAGAGTAAAATTAAGATCAGTGTATTTATGCCTACCCTTCCTTGAGACATTGAAAGCTACAGAGTGAAGACACTGCCAGGCCTCCACTGCTTCACTTTTAAAAGAACGAATATGAGTTCAGAAGGGTTCAGTATTTTGCATTTTTATGACTGTCTAAGTTTTTACTCTCACATCAAGAAAAATTCCAAATCATGGGCTCTTGTATTTCTTCTTGGACCAAAAGTTTGCCTTTTCCACATTCAAATATGTTTAGTCAGGCCTCGCAATATCAAACTGTAGGATCTGTTCCTTTCCCTTTGCATGTAAATGCTGCCTTTCAGTCCTGCTCCTGTTCCTTGCTCTGTGTAGCATCAAGGGTTGGGGACTCCTGGGGAGAAAAATTACGGTTCCAGAGATTGTTAGGAACTCAAGTGTTAAGGCACACAGCAAATAGTGTAGAACAATATCATAAAGATTGGCAATACAGAGAGAGAATGCATCGTTCATCATGAGTAGTATGTTGGGGTTTTGCCCAGGGGTTTAAGTATTGAGAGAGGATCAGGTTTATTACTTAAACAATAACAATACAATAAAAATCCCAGAAACCAGATGGTTTGTAAAATGCTGTTTCTGTAGGTTTAAAAGATATTTTGTAATTATTTTTCTTTTTTAAGCGCAATGCACTCACAATATCATCCAGTAGCATGTCCTGATCTGTAACATCTGTGGAGTGTTACGAAATCTGGCTCTGAATGATCTGGGAAGTCTGTTACTTTCTGATCATTACATCCAGTTCACTTGTTGCTCATTCCATAGCTTTTTTTTTAGTAACCACTGGTGAAAATCAGTGATATCAACAGCAGAAGTCGTGGTGCTTCTTTTTGATTAGTACATGATACGCATTTTTAACAAAAATGTGATGATGTATAGACCAGAGGGAGATTTGTTGCCCTGCTAGCTTCCTATCTTTCACTTCAGTCTAACCCTTCTTTATTTGCGTCCTTATTTTTTCTCTTACTTTGTAATTTTTGCATTTGATTTTAAACACAAGTCAGCTTTTTTCTTTTTACCAAGCTGATTTTTGCAAATTTATTAATAGTAGTTTTTGGATGGACTGAATGGTTATTTTAAGCTCTTCCTTTGACCTGCAGGTGCTGAGTAAAGTTGAAGCTGTTTAGTATCACTTTTTTCAGATGGTTGGAAATTTGTGTATTGAGGGACAGGATTTTTATTGGTTTTCAAACCTGGCCTACTTCAGAGACTGTTTTGATGCCAAAATATAAATACAAAGGGGACATGTTACTTAAGTGATAATTGTCATGTCAACACATCTTAGCTGTTGTATTGCACGTGGTGATAGGCAACCTAAATCTAAAATGGAGTTCTTAAATTGAAAACATAGGAAATGCCTAAAAACCTAAAGGAAAGCTGGCTTTAAGCTGCATTCATCTGCAGAAGGAAATATGAATTATCTTAAAGATGATCTGAAAACTTAACTTCACAACAGATTGTATCGGTAAAAACATTCATTATATGTATCTCTCTGCTTTCTGCTAAGTAGGGACTGGATAGCATGAAAGCTAAAATTCTTCCGTGCCAGAGATTAAAGTTAGGATCCTCACCCTAATTTATATTTTGGTAGCCAGGATTGCATGTCTTGATTCAGGGAAAACACTAATTGATTTAAAAATAAATCAGATTCATGAAGTTTTCTGAAATAGTAAAATAAAAAAATGCAGAGATTTGAAAGAGATGTTTTAAAGAAGATGTCTCCATCTTTTACTTTCTGATTGTTGTCTGGTGTCTGCCATTTTTAGTGACTAGGGTGGTAACAGTGAAAAATAAGATTCTGTGTAGCTTGGTGATACCAACATCCAGTTCTCTGTGTATTACCTAAATACACATCAGCATGCTGGAATAAACTATTTTTTTGTTGGTTTATGCCATACATTAACAGTAGCATTCTTGAAACACGGAGAACGTCCCCTTGTTCTGGAAGTTAGGAGAGGTGTCAGTCACCACGTGCAAAACACTGGCTGGGCAAAGGGGCTGGTGTGCTGCTGCTCAGGGTCTTGGCTGAAGAAACAGTGCCCAGGAGACACCTTTTGTACAAATGGTGAAATCAGTAATGGACACTGGAAAACAGTAAACCGCCATGGAAATAAAAAAACAAACAAACAAACCATGCCTATAGTTTCTTTTAGTCATGGAAACAGAGTGTAAAGAGCTGCTGCAAAAGTTTCAGTTTGGTAAACATGTGTGTCAAGAAGGGTACTTTCTTTTTGTATTGAAATGATTTGATGTATAGCAGTTACTGAATTGTGAAAGCTAAAAGATCCATCAATTCATAATGCTAAATTTTCCTCTGTAAGCTGATTACAGAAGCCTATTTTAAGCCAGCAGTTCTAGCATGGTTGAGGTGTTACCCCTTCAGATCAAGTAGTTGATAGCTACTTGTTTTTGTGTTCAGCTGTTGTTTTCAAATCTACAGGGAGAATTCCTCAGCTCTTTCCTTGCTGCCTTCCCTTCCACCCCTCTTCCAGCCACAGCTGAGTCCTGGAATAATCATATATAAGACTTTTGTTTAGATTTATTTTATTTTAAAATGGAAGAGGACTCATGATATCACTCAAACTCCTGACTTGCGGCTGCGAGTAACTTGATTCCCTCCACGGTGCCTTCCTCAGTCTAGGCACAGTCATTCTCACCAGCTCTGAGGAACTCGAGGCTGTTCTGAACTTGGATGATGAGTGATCTCCTACAGTTGCTTGAGACCTAATGCCAGTCCTGGAAATCCAGTGTGCTGTTCCGTGTGTTTCTGAAGCAGTATTAGTAAAATGTTGCACTAATGCAGGATATTATTTGTAGATGAAAGTATGTGGAGGGAACGTCTCTTTCAGACTGATTTATGTGGCTGGGGGGGAGGAAAGAGGACAGGACAAGCTTTTGGCCATGAAGACCTTTCTTCAGACTTCAGGGCTTTTTGTCTGAAAGCTTGTGTACCATCTAGGGCTGTAAAAGGTATCTCCTCCCACATCTTGTCCTTAGATTGTCATAGTTACAGCAACATGCCATCAGAGGAGTAGAGGGATGAGATAATCTTCAGAGATACTTGAAGCTGGAAATGCTGACTAAGGTTTTTTTGGTTTTTTGGGTTTTGTTTTTTTTAAATTAAAAATTTGAAGAGGATTTACTGTCCTCCAGCTTCCTTAGTCTGAACTCTCCTATTTGTGCTCTTCATTCAGCCTTCTCTGTGTCTCAGTTACCTGTTAACAGCACATGGAGTATCCAGCAAACTGCGTTCCCTGCTCGGTTGTCAGGGATCTGGCAGGGAGAGCGTGGAGGGGAGGCAGAGGCAGCGTCAAGCCTGATATTTCAGGGGCTGACAGCTTTCAATGTGGTCTAAACTGCAAAATCTCCTGCATAGAAATCAAGGATGTGATCTGTAAAATGGGACCCTCGATGATTCTGTGTTGGCATAGCTTTTTAAGGAATTTCTAATAATGCAATCTCATCTGAAAAAAGAAATTAATTTTTGAATAGTGGGGTTTTTAGTGTCTTTGATTAATCCAGTCCTATTCCTCCCTTGGTGTTCTTGTTTACCTTCATGTCCCAGCAGGAGTTAGGATGAGGTTAGCAATCGAGTCTCAAATTTCATTTCTAAGGTTTTTGTGCACCTCACTTACATGAGTAGACTTCCCTAAAGTAGACTTTATATAAAAACTCCATTTTTCATGAACCGGAATGTGATGCAGTCCTAGTTGTTTGGAGGTTTGTGCAGCTCTCTTGAAAGATTGAAATGAAAGCTTGTGTGTACCTTTCACAGGCGCTGTTAAAAGCAATTGTGATGTGGAGGGGACTTGTCTATTGCTGTTTTACTGTGGTGCATTTCTGGATTTCTGCTGTGTTGGGTGGGTGTCTATTTCAGGCAACCAGCTCTTCAAATTCCTTTTTGATAACTAAACTTGAGAAATGTATTAATTATTTGTTGCTTCCAGTTAGATTTTTTTTTAAATACATAAAATTCATTTTCCTAAATTCTCATTAGTGAACTGCAGCATTATGTAAGTTAATAAGGAGAAATAATTATGCACTGTATCACAAAGCTCTGTAGGCTTGTGTGCTCTGTTTCATTATTCCGTGCCAGAATAAAGTTTTTGTTCAAGCCTGAGTAGGAAGTAATATTATCAGCTTTTAATTTGGTCATGGAATGTACTCTACGTCGATGCGTGCAGGGAAAAGCTGGTTAAATTTGAGCTTGGAAAGTAACACTTATTTTGTTTGGCAGACAAGATCATAGATGAAGGACATCTAACCAAAGTGGAAGAAACAAAGCTTTTGAAAGGTTAGACTTCTGGATTATTTAACTGTTTTTGAAGCATGCTTTTTCTGTCACTCAGTGCATGTTCTGTGTTAAGCCAGCAGTTTGAGCTTTGATTGAATACGCATTTGAAGAGTAATTCAATAAAGGGGAGGGAAATTGTTTGCTGAACTCTACTCCAAATACTATTGTATGGTAAAAAGATTTAATGGAAACCATTTTTGATTGAGTGCATGAAATGCTAGTCTCAGTATTGACTGAGTTCTTACCTGAATATGCATTTCAAAAAAAAGAGAAAAAATACTAATTTCTGTTAATTCAATTCAAGCTTTAATGCCTGCATGAATTCCAAACAGGATTTTGATTTTATTACAGGGCTACATAGAAATCATGTTTGGTGTCATTTTCAGTTTTAAATAAAAGTGTATTTTCATTTGACTGTTTTCTAACTTACACTCTCACAACTTTAAAATAAGTATTAACCTCCTAAATGTGTCTTTTCCAAGTAAAATATGTCTGTGAATCTCTAATTTTTTTCTCTAATGTATAAAGCAAGTGAAATTAAAGGAGCTAATTAGAAACAACTTATGTTGTCAAGGAACAGTCATCCTTACCTTGCAGTGCCAAGGTCAGGAATGCTCCAAAGTGTGCAGGTCAATATTTCCTGTGTGTCTCATAACGTAAGATTGTTTGGACTCATAGGCTCACTCCTCTGCTGCAGCTTTTTATTGATGTCTAGACATAATACCTCATTTCTTTCCCCTCTGTCCTTCCACAGAGTGTTGTTGTGTTGAGTAAATGTTAAAAGTTTGTGAAAAAGTCGGGTGTTTTAGAGACATTTTATCTTCTCTTCCGTTAATGCATGGAATGGCACCTTTAACTCCTTTCTGTATGTGAGGAAGTTATAGACAAGGTGCCATATTTGGCAGAAGAATGCATACAATAACTGTAACGTAACACTTGCATGCCCCTTCCATTGCAAAGCCCTGAGCTATTTTTAGTGTTTGGTAATATATTCTAACTCATCAAGTATGATGTCAACACATTTTAATATACTTTATCACTTCGGCTATATTTATTCAGCTCAGTTTTATTATGGGAAATAGGAACAACTGCTGTGATATAATACAGTACAGGAAGGAGATTTGTGCTTACGACTTTGGTTCCAGAATAGGAAGCAGGTTTCTAATAATTTGTCTTTCTGACTTGTGCTGTTTCACATGTAGAACTGGTGCATCTTTTCTCTGGTGCNTGGATCTTGCTCAGCTTAGTGCTTCTGGATCGGCCGCTAATATAAGTGACATGGGTGAGGCTTTTAGGTTATACTTTTCTTAATAGTTTAAAAAATAATATATTACTTGGTCTAGTGATTATTGTGGTTTTAATGACAGTTCTGTGAGCTTGGTTCTATATGATAATGTAATATGTTTTGATTTGTAACACCGTTAGGTATTAGTTAAGAATCTTATTCCTAAAAGTAAGAACCCTTTTTGTTTTAGCGAAGAGCCACGCCCAAAGATTTAAGTTTTTAACTACAGCAATCATTGTGAACTTTGAAGTCTGCTAAAATCATGGGAGTGGTGTTTGGAATAACTGCCAGGTCTGAGCCTCTAGTGCTTTAACTGTGCAGGTGCTTTTCCCCTTCCTCCTCTCCAGTGATTTTGGTTGCGTTAGGATGGGAAGAGTCTGGCTCTTCATCAGCCGCTTTGTTTGTACTTTCTGCCTTCTGTTTCATGTACGAGTGAATGTTAATCTGGCACAGAGTTATAGAAAACTTTTCATGTTAGATTAAGAAAACTTTGGGATTTTTTTCTGTTAACCTGTCTGTGTTCTGTCATGTTCTGTCATGTTCATTTCTTCATGGAGGTGCACAGGTTGTCTCCAGTTTCTGCTTCTTTTGTTTTGGGGGAGTTTAGTTCTGTGTATTCCCTTATTGTTTGAAAAGATGTCTCATTATTCCTTTGGTTTTTACTTACTTTTGTATACTAACCTTGTTGTATAACACAATTTATTTATTGATGTGCTTTTTTCTTCATTGTTGCATGCACGTTATCTATATGTGGTGAAATTATTTGTGTTCACTGTGCTTTTCTGCATGAACGGTAGAAGTCTGTGTACGGGGAATGCTGTATTGACCCCTTTTTATATAATATCTCATATCTCTGCCTGGAACTTGAGACTCAGAGGAAACCTCTGTTAACCTGCAGGTGGGCAGCAGTGCTGTCAAAGCAAGGCTCTGAATAGGCAGCCAAGAAAGATTTCATTTTACATAAACTCACCTGCGTTTTGGTGACAGTTCCTTGCTGACAGACCTGCTGGGTTAGCCCACACCAGAGATGGTGTGTCCTTTCTTAATGGACCCATCAGAACTAAACCAGAATTGTTATTTAAGAAAAATTATAAAGAATATATTTCAGTCACATATAATATTTAGACTTTGAGTCAGAGGTGATGCTGTGTGGGAAAGGGATGCACTGATATAATTAAATCCCCTTACCTTTTGAAAATATGCGGCCTCCACTAAAAATCTGGAACTGGGGGAAAAAGCCCCAACAACAACAAAAAAAAACCAGCAAACCATAAAAAAAAAACCAACCCAAACAAAACCAACTGTGTGGCTTCTACTACAACTGCAACTAAGGTGCATGTAATAATGCACTGAATTACATATGAACAGATGTTTCATGAAGGTGGTTTTTTTGGTGGAAAGAACGTACCCTGCTTTCTCTTAATACAATTTAAACTGAAAATTCTTTCTAGAAATTAGTGTATTAATTTGTATTGCTGTGATTCTTTAATGGTTCACACCTCTTTGGAAGAGTGCAGTATGTACAAGACTTGTTGTTATTTTATTTGTCCAAAATACTGAAGCACAGTTTTATTCTTAACAGCAATTTCTTTCACTTGCTACAGTATGTGCATTGTTCTAGTTTTCTTTTCTTACTTGTTTGCTGATTGAATCAGCTTTTGCACAGTTCCAGCTGGCAAGAGCACGGCATTAACCCAAGTTCAAGCTGTGCACGAGGCGGTTGCATCCCCTATTAGAGGCTAGGCTGGATTAATGACTCCAGGGATGCGGAATCCATTTTAGCCCAGGCTTGCAAAGAAATAAGCAACCACCAGGTTTTTAACTGTTTCTTGAACCAAGTTGTTTTCTACTGGCATTTAGCAGTAGTTCAGTGTATAGGAGAAATGATGAACAAAGCATTTATTGATTGTAGTTGCTTTCCCTTGTCTCTTGCAGAGAACCAAGCGCGAGTCAAAGAATCGAATGATTTGTCCGACACCCTTAGCCCAAGCAAGGAAAAAAGCAGCGACGACACTACAGGTAAGAGTTGAACTGAGATTTCTGTAACCTCTATGTAGTTTGAATTAAATATAATTCATCATGAGCATTTTCTTAAAAGAACGGAGTGTATAATGCAGAGTCAGATACAAGCGTAGAGCAGCATTGTCTATTTTGCGGCTTCAGAATTTAACTCTTGTAAATTGAGAAGAACATGAAAGCTTCTCTCCATGTAAAGAATGTGTATATGAGAACTGTCTGCAGACTGCCTGCTCTCTGAAAGGTGTGGGGTTTTTTTTTAGATGCTCAAATGGATGACCAAGATCTAAATGAACCTATTGCTAAAGTAGCTCTTCTAAAAGGTAAACAAATTTACTTTTGCAACTTTAGATGCATAGTCTGTATACGTAATCTTTTTACCTACCTGGTTTTTATCAAATGTGCATTAAAGTCAAAGGCTGGATTTCAAAGATGTTAATTATGTAGTATAGAAGAGTTAAATTTAAATACCAGTAATGACTCCTTTGGGTGATGTGATATAAAAGCACACTTTTGAGTGTTGCTATAGAAATAATCTCTGTATAAAGGTAATCGCTGCACTCACCAACGCTGTTCTAGGAATTTACATGTTACAACTTTGACTTGAGAAGTAGAGTCAGCACACATTTAAGACTGACAGGTGTGAAGAGGAGGGATTCTTCCATCACTGACATTTTTCAAGCACTGTCAAATTTTACTTGCATAGCTTCTATCACTGTCAGAAATGCTTCTGTTTGCAGCTGATGGGTTAATCAAAACAAGATTTTAGATTCTCTTTTTAACACGATCAAGATTTGAAGTTTGTGTTATAACTGTATTTAGAATCATTGCTGAGGCTTAGCTTTGAGCTTCATTGCTATAAAAGTAAATTTTTTTATTGTTTTTGCACTGAAGGCATGTATTTAAAACTTAATTAGCAAGCTGATATTTACATATTAATTAGCTGAATTTTTTTTGGTGGCATATTAATTAGTTATTACATTTAGCCTACTGAAAATTATTTTATGCTTTTTTTACAATTAGACACTTGATAAGATCTGTAAAATTATGCTCATATTGGGATCACAAGTAAAAAGAATGTCACAGTTCTTTGTGATTCAGAAAGACAGGAAACCATAATGGAACGTAGGAGACCTGTAATTTTCTGCGATTGTTTACACTCCCTAATTTTACGACAGAAAGGCTTCCAAAAATTGCACAAATTACTTTTGCTGTTTGGCAACGTGCATAAAATTGAGTTTGATATTTCCCAGTGGACATCAGTTCAGGAAAACAGTTCAGAAAGGAGTGTTTGAGACGCCGGGCATGTTCCGTTTGGGGTGTTCTAATATCTGCAACTAATAACAAGTATAGCCAGTGACTTCCTATGCTAGAAGGTAGAAATTGATAATGTTGTTTGTAGTTATTATAATGGTCTTATTTTTGGTTATAAAATTGAGGCTGGCAGCAACTTTTCTCTTCCTCTTGAGGCTATTTATGGGCATTCCTATTTTGCTCTCACGAAACCATTAAAAAATATCTGTGCAATGAATCATTTGCCCTTTTAATTTTTATGAAGAGCCTATAAACCCACAGTTTTGTTTGAGGTTTTTTTCAGAGAGCTACTTCATGTGCCTGACTTTGCCCTAAAAAGGATCTTATTTGCCACAGAAAGGTTTTCAAGTGGACTTGTTATGCAGTCACGTAATTAAGGAAGAGTGAGAACATTTCTGATCTGGCGGCTGTCTGGAATGCGGAAACGGCCGCTGGAAAAGGCAGCGGTCTTGTTGGAATTCACAAAACAAATTAATGGAATAAGAAAATTATGAGACTTCTAATTGCTGTAGTTTCCTCCAAGCATTTTCCATCAAAGTTTTTGAGTGCATTCAGGATTTGATTCAAGTTTCTGTAAGTCAGAATCAGGCAAGGAGGGGAAGGGGGGAAGCTGTCACAGATTAGTTGGCTTTGTTTTTTCCCCCACGAGGTGAACGACTTTATTAACCATTCATAACAGTTCCCTGGACACTTGTGTTTAAACAGGCTGTTTGTGACTACTCACTGCGAAGTTAAGGGCAGGTAAATGTTAAACAGATGGAAGACGCAATAAATGTCATTGGAAGATTGGTAATCTTGTTCTTACCAATGTCCCTGTTTTCACAGTAATTACAAGACTGATCCATGGAATCTTAGTAGGAAGTGTTTTCAGCTGAGGGTTTGCTGAATAGTGGTAATTTACATAAGAAATTTTGAAAATCAGCAGTGGTCTGTAGGCTCGGGAAGTTTGGGAACCATTGTTTTATGTTAGAATAACCAGATACTTTATTTTAAATATAGGATATAGTTTCCTTCATGTGGATCTTAGGAAGTGAAAAAAAATCTCAGAGTTTTAATTGTTTTGTCTGACTTCACCAGAGTACTCTGAAAATTGTCTAATGAATAACCTGAGAAATCCTGCAAAATTCTGAAAGTGAACTTTCAGAAGTGAGGCTTGAAGAAATAGCAGGCTGCTCATAAAGTTGCTTCCACAGGCCAGGCACATGCAGATAAGGCATCACTTAAGACCACAGCCAATGTGTAGTTCTGTATTAGCTCTGTTATAAAAAAAAAGTTCAAATTAAGATTATTTTAAAAAAGGTTTTTTAAACTATTTTACAATTATCATTAGAGTCAATGTTAAGGGAAGCTTCACTATACTTGTGTGGGAAACAAAGTGGTATTAATTGAGAACATTTCATGTAATGTGGCAAACAAAATGATCACGGATTAAAATTTTCCATGAGGTAGAAAAAAATGAATGAGGGTTTTCAAACTGCTATATTTGACCTTTTCTTCTTTATTTAATTTTTTCTGGCACCTTGTTGTAATTAATGGTAACTCCTTAGCCTTCTCTGAGAACAGTTAGTTGTGATGTGAATTTGCTTCTTAAGAGAACTTATTATAAGCATGATGATATTTAGTAGTTTTATTATTTATAAATAGGGCAGTCCTACCCACTGGAAAAGTACTTTTCAAAAGTAGAATTAGCACAAAAGTAATATTTTCTTTGAACTAAGAGATATTAAAGAAATTTTTGGGTAAGACTAAGAGGCTAATATTTTCTTGTGCTTACGTTTCTTGGCTTTTGATTTAGAAGCATTTCAGGCACATGGAAATTCCCTTTTTGTGTTGATGTAGGAAAGAGTTTACCTTGATTGTGCCTTTGCTAAACAGATTCTGTTGTCCCTTAAATTGAGCCTCTTGTCTCTTTGGAAGCAGTACTGTCTTTATGATGTGTGCTTTCATTGACTAGAAAACACCGCCACCCGAAAGTTCATTTAGGGTGTCTGTTGTTGGATTTGGGACACTGCTTCTTTATCAGGCGTGATTTAAACATAATTTGTCAACTTCCTCATCCATTTCTTCTGAAAAGTTTCATTAAGGAGGATTGAAAGTCTAATTGCCCCAAATCTTTATCCATGAGAAGCTAAGAACAAAACATGTTCAGTAAAGAGAAACTTGGATTTAGAACTAATAAACTGTAAAACAAAGTATTTGGATGAGCTATGTAGTCCTCTCTGTTCTTTCTGCCCTCATAATTTTGTTTTGAAAAAGTCTAGAAGCACATGTGTGTCCTCAGCTCTGCTCAAACCCACCGATTCATTACTGCGAGAGCAGGAGAAACAGCCCCTTAGAGAGATGCATTATGAATACTTTAGCACGATTTGCTAAACAGTTTTCTTAATTAAGAGAACAAAAAAAAATCTATAATTAATTTGTTGGTAACAGATACACCTAAATATGAATGTCAAAAGTAGAATGATAAGCTAAATTATAGCTTCTTTTTATTTTTTCCTTATTAGTGAAAGGTCCAGACAACTAAAGCAATAGTTTTTCTAAGCCTTTATCTCAAATCCATATGGTCTATACTTGCAGACATTTATTGACCAGGTAACTGAGTAACATGTCCCTTTTCTATCGCCCCTCTCCCATGATACACAGCTGGAATTCTTTCCCCGATTTCCTTCCTTTGCCTTTCTCACCAAACCAGCTTTATATCAAGTTTTAGCCCTCTGCCTGTAGAGTTTATTAGTGCTGTTTGTGCCTATTGAAAGATCAGTTTGTGCACAGACACTGCTTAAGGAAAATCTAGTAAATGAGATTTTGCTGGACGCTGTTCCTGGCTTTGCAGATGCCTGCAGGCTGGAGTGCTCCTGCATCTAATTTCCAGTGTCTGCCCATTAGAGGACCCTGCTCTTAGTAACAAATACTTCATTTTCCTCTTAAATTCCTCCAGAACTTCAGCTGTAAAAGTCTTTAGTTTGTCTGTGACTGCGAGTCATCTCTTGTAAGCCCAAGAGGCATTTAATATGCGTTTTAGCTAATACAAAACTTACAGGGAAGAGTACATGTTTTTATTTAGAGTTTAAATAACATGCATACACATACGATCATATTAAAGATTATACCTAACATTTTAAGATACAATAAAAAACAATCAAGTGCAACATTTATCTTAGTATTCACTAAGGCCACTGAATGAAATAAGGATGCTGGAATTTTCTTCTTTTTCTTAATTTTGTTTTAGGATATTTCCTTAAATTTTTCCTTTCCTTGATGGTCCCCAGAGGGCGAGGGGGAGGCCGAGCCTGGCGGTGTGGTGGGTGGGTGGCAGCAGTGAAACACGGAACAGCAGCTCTTGCCTGAGCCTGTGCCCTGAGACAGGCTTAGAGCAGCTTCCTCGACAAAGAGACGAGTTGTAAACACACTCAAGGACTGTCTTGGGCTTGTTGTTCCTTGTTTCTGTCAATTCCGAACTCCTTGCCAGTCTATGCAAGGAAGAATTAGAGAGCTTGTTTAAAAACTCTCTAATTCTTCCTTGTTGTTTTTTGTTTCGTACTGCATGTTATGTATAATGAATGTTTGAAAGTTTTAAAAGTATATTAATATTTTGCTAATACTTGCCTAATCCAATGTTGAGTTTACTTTAACTAACTTTGGAAGATGTGAGTAAAAAGTTGCCAGTCATCACGTGGCAGTGCAAATTAAGCTGTTGTACAAATTTATGATTTAAAGAAAATGTTCTTTTATCAGATGAATTGCAGGGTGCACAATCAGAGACTGAGGCTAAGCAAGAAATTCAGCAACTGCACAAGGAGCTGGTTGAAGCCCAAGAGCTAGCTAGGACAAGTAAACAAAAATGCTTTGAACTTCAAGGTGAGACCCAGATCAACTTGGTTCTGTAGGGTATTCATTAAAATTGTGTTTATCAGGTAGTTCAAGATAAACCCACATGTTTGGATAGTACTGAATACATACTTGAACTCTGTACATTTCATCCTTATTTCAGTCAGATAATGGATGCAATTGAATGCCTTCAGTGGTAGCTCTTTGTTAGATCATCCTATCAGCTATGTAGCTCTGTTGTTTTTGAGAGGAAATAGTTTAATTGCATATTGTTCAGTGTTCTTTAGGGGTTATATTTACAGCTTTTTTTTTCCTTCTTCCTCCCACACCAGTTTGCATTTAGCACACATGGAGTTTTCGAATCAGGCAACAGATTATATAAATTTCAAATTAATTGTAATACTACCACAATAATGGAATGATGTCTTAGTATTAACTTTTATTAAACCACTTACACAGTTACTACCTATGATAACTTCCTGAAATAATGTGTTTGTTTAATCTTTTCATTTAAGGAGAGGTTGTGACTAAAATTAATTACACAGCTGAAATACACGTTGCTAACAAAAACTCTTGGGCACATTTTCACTTTTATTTGTAGCGCTCTTGGAGGAAGAGAGAAAAGCGTATCGAGTGCAAGTTGAAGAATCTAACAAGCAAATAAATGCTCTGCAAGGTAGGAATTTTTTTCCCCCCACTCTTTAGGGAAACTCTAGTTTTGACTGTTTCTATAGCATCATAATCACTAATAAAGGAAAATGTTTAACTGAGTGTATATTTTAAATCT
This sequence comes from Pomatostomus ruficeps, assembly GCA_013400735.1. Taxonomy (NCBI): domain Eukaryota; kingdom Metazoa; phylum Chordata; class Aves; order Passeriformes; family Timaliidae; genus Pomatostomus; species Pomatostomus ruficeps. Next base: position 223,011 of record VYZT01057686.1, on the reverse strand, counting down.
GATTTCTTTTACCATATCTTTGAATTTTATTGTGGAATGTTTCCTATCAATTCCTATGGTTTTAAAAGTAATTTAGAAAATGCAGAAGATGTAATTTGTAATAGATACTTCTTCTTCATCTCTCTTTAGTCTTTTTTAGTTCTCAATGTTCCAGGGATTCTTATTGTGACTACCTTCAGAGCACTTAGAAGCCTTAGGTGTTTTTGTGCTACTCAGTCTCTTCACTTCATTATAGGATCCTCTTAAAGAAATTTTTCCTCCAGATGCACATTCAACATCAGACCGTGCAGTAAAGTTGCTGCAACAGAGACCCTGTCCATGCATTTTTGAAAATTGATATAGCCAGTCATGTTCTTTTCAGCCCAGAATGATTACAGCAGGATGTAATCTCATGATTGACACAGCTTCTGAGTCACATATTCTGGATCGTGTTCATCCATGCCTGTGGGTGAGCTTGTTGGTCAAGAGTCTGTCACTCTGTCCAGCCTTAAAGCCAAAAAAGGTTATATTATGCTGTGATTTCCTTAGAGCAAGCATTAAGAGATATTCAGCCACTGATTGTTACAAAACTTAGGAGCTTCATCCCTTGGGATCTTCGTCAGCATATCATTTGATTTGGATCCAAAAATGTCTGGAAGGCAGATGAGCAGACAGGCAGGTGGACTGACAGTCCTGACTTTTAGGAAGTCAAAATAGCCCTGGAAAATTATTTTCTGAGCAGTAGTTTGTTGTGTAATGTGGTACTTGTCATATGCTAGTTACACTGAAAAGCTTACGTAATTGCTCTGTATTATGTGACTGTCAGCAAAGAATCTTTACATTTTCTGCCATTGCTCTTATAAGAAAGAGAACCTTACAGAATGCTCATCTTCAGAACGAGAGGAGCAATTTAATTTTTAGTGTTACCTTGCTAATAATGAAAATTCTCTAAGTAGTAAATGCTGTAACAAAAATTAGAAAATATTTGATAGTTATTTTTATGAAAAAAAAAAAAAAGAAATTTTTTTCTTCCTAAAAAGAGAGAATGAAAGTAGAAACTTGACAGAGCCAAACTTAATTGCAAAGATTCCTCTTCTCAATTTAGTACTTTTTTGTTTTTGACCCCTTCTCAAGAGAGGTCTTGCTAATGTTTTCTCCTCTCTCTGTTGTAGTTCAAAATGTTCTGATGTTCATTGTGTGCTTTGCTGCTTCCCAAACTTCCAGGGTGTGACACATCTCATAATTCGGGAAAAGTTGTCAGGATTCTCCCTTCACAGCCCCTGTGAACTGCAGGGGAGAAAAAAACCCAAACATCTGGCAGCTTCATGCGGTCACATTTCTAGAAGTATTTTCATGGAATCAGTGTTTTAGGCCAGCCAGTGGTGTTGGCTTTGCTTGTGATAGAGAAGAGAAAGTACCAGAGAAACAACTGAGGTCGTGTCTCTACGTGTCAGATTCATTAGATGAACACATAGGTACAGCAAGGAAATTCAAGTAACTTGTTGCTCCTTATTTAAAAAGAAATTAAAGAAGTGAAGCATTCAATTTAGATGAGGTAATGGCTTACATAAACTAGAGATGTAATGGAAGTTTTCTTTCTAATTGTCCTCTCAAATTATATCCAGTGCTTCAGAAACCATTCCCATATTGTTAGTAGCAATTTCCTATGTAAGTTATTTCTACAGCTCCACTAAACTTAGAACTCATGTGCGTCTTTGGATTTTCAGTCCAAGACTGTGCTTGTTTTTATGCCTGAACATCTAAAGGGAGAGTTGTTCATCGACAGCATGCACAGAATAAAAAAAACACATTTCTTTGAAATGCTGCCAGTACCAAGAAGCAGGAGTTTAGCTTGGCTTGATGAAGAAAATACTATCAGGAAGATATGGTTTGCATTGCTTTGCTCAGGCACCTGCTGTATGAGCAAATCGTAGTTCTTTGTGTTTTAGTGCATATTATTTTGATAGGTTCAAGGCTTCTAATGTAAGGATACATGGAAAGGCAATTATTGGTGGATCATGTGTTGTCTTACTGTCAGGCTGTTCTCATCCACTGCTTCATTTCCTATTCTGTTAGTATAAGCCTGTAGAAACTATTTTCAAACAAACAAGGTGGTAAGCCTAATTTTGCTCATATATATATAAAAATCCATCATGCTGCAAATGTCTTTGTAATGGAACAGGTAGACTGTTTCATCTTATACAGAACTGCCATGAAATTAATTTACTATTGTCTATAATAGCTCTCAGGTATTCCAAGATACAATAACTACCGTCTATTTTCCCCTTATGTCTTTTTCCGTCAAAGTGGGCAATTGGGTAATTCATAGGTTCTTCAGTGTATTTAATGAGATAAATGTCTTGCTGGAGCCTCTTTAGAGGAGGGCACAAAAAAGGTGAATTTTTCTTCATTGCGCATCAACTAAGTTACATCAACAAAGTTTCCAGGTTGTACCAGTATATGAATTCTTTCTGTATTGCTGCATATGTAGCTGCTGAAAAACATTGAGTGTAATTGTCATGGAGGTGCAGGTCTCTGAGTGGCTTTGATGCACTATCAGTTTACAGCAGGACTCACTCACATTCTTCCTGTCATGTTCTATAATGGATTGAGAGGACAAAAATAAATACAAGTAAGCTAGGAAGGTTACTCAGCCTTGGTTATCCACCCCAGGCTTTTCACTGTCCTTATTTTGCCCTTTGGATCTGAAACATACAACTTTAAATTTTTAATTCTGACCCTCTTCAGTATCTTACATTAGGTTTTCAAGTGCTCTTAAGAATTTTACCATTTCTTCTCAGAGTAATTCTTCATTAATTTATAATTGCTTTTTTGCATGTTGAAATCAGTGAAATACAAGTTTTTTAAAAAGTGAAACAGGACCACAGCAAATTAAACACTTTGCTCCAATCAAGCAGGATTGTAACTGTAGTTCTGTTGTTCTTTCATACATCCCTTTCCTCTGTACTGTACTTTTGTTTCCAACTGTTTGCACTGGATTCTATTTGCATGTGTATTTATAAAAACTGTGCTCAGAGATGTCTTTAGTAATGCAAGGGTTTTATATGGGAATAATTTATAGGGTTTGCTTCATGCAGAGATGTCGAGTAGCCATGTGTGTGTATGTGACTGCTGCACATTTTTACAGTAAGCTGTAAATGCTAAAGGGCCTTCTTCTAGCTCAGTATATGTGGTGCAGCTGTCCCTTTCAATTTAAAACTCATCTTGTGCTTTGAAAAATGCTTTTTGCAAAGAAACAATGTTTATTTCCTCTACTGCATGTTGAGAATGGAGTAGAAATTACTCTGTGCCTCAAATATTTATAGACATCACAAGTTAACTGCTGAACAGGCAAACATTTCCAGTGTAGCTTTGCAAATGTTTGGCTTGTGACAGAAGCTTTCTTGCTTTTCCCCTTGTCCCTGAAAGCCCCAATGTCCTTGTCCTATGATACTTGTTTTGCTTACAATGATGTTGGATCTAAATCTTGGTTTCAGATTTTGGAAAATTGCTTTGGTATCGCACACACAGCACAGCCTTGTCTAAGAAAGCTTCGTCCAGACATAATTTTTGTTTCTGTTGACTCTTTGTATTACATGGCCCACATAGTTGTCTCTTTAAGGGTACAGCAATTTGACAAGATTAAAATATTTTTTCAGTTGCACTAAGCTTCTTTAGTCCTTTTAAATGTCAACATATTACAAAAGGGAGGTAGGGTTTTTAGGTTTTTTGTAAATACAGTTTGAAAAAATATGAACATGAATGTCTGCTTTCCAGCTCAGTTGCGAAGGTTACAAGAAGAAATTGAGAATCTTCGCAAGGAAAAGGAGAATGAAATTTCAAGCACTCGAAATGAACTAGTCAGTGCTCAAAATGAGATTCTGTCACTTCAAAAAGTAGCAGAAAAGGCAGCATCAGAACGAGACACAGATATTTCTGCATTGCAAGCCGAGCTGCAGACGGTGCGAGCGGAGCTTGAACGGTGGAGGAAAGATGCCTCGGATTATGAAAAAGAAATTGTCAATCTGCAAGCCAGTTTTCAGCTGAGATGCCAGCAGTGTGAGGAGCAGCAGAAGGAAGAGGCCTCTCGCCTGAAAGGTGCGTGTTTGAAAGGATGCCGCAGAGCATTGCTGACAGAGCTTCCTGCGTGGTGTGGTGAGTGCCGTCACTCACATCACGGTTTGCCTGTCCCTGTGCGGTCGTTCGCTCTGTGTGTGTGTATGTGCATACGCACACGTATGTGTTTGTGTGTGTACCAAGGCGTGTAGTGTTAGACAAGACCTTCTGCATGCTTCGTTAAACAGTCATGTCAGTTATGCCTAAATTAGCTTAGGTACTCTCTGATATCAGCAGTAGACCAGGTGTAATTCCACCTAGAAAATACGGAAAATCTTTACAGTTTGAGGGATTCATGCTGCCAAAAAGTTTCCAGGAGGACATGTGTAACTTCTCTATAGTTTAAGCCCATAAAGGGGAAGCTCCTGACGTTTTAATTCTACCAAAGCTTCACCAAAGCTTATTGCTCTAAACATTCTTTTGCTTGTAATGGAGGCATGGTAGCTTGTGATCCTCTTGCTATTTTCAAGCCTTGGAAATTATTTTCTTCAAGTATGCTTTTCTACCACTGTTTCTAAAGTACTAGAGTTGACCCATAAAAAGACTGTTTTCTACTTCTTTGTACCTTAGAAAAAGCTTTAATGAAAAAGAAACTTGCCTGGTAATGGGTCATGAACCTCATAATAATAGAAGATACTGTAATGTTTTACAGGCACTCATGAGAGAATTCACGTGACATGGTTACCAACAAGTATATTTGAGATTTATGGCCGATACCAGCTTTTCCTCCATTTATTAGCTGAAGCAGTCATGAAATAATTTTACTTAATTCAATTAAATTTATTCATTGCAGGTGAACTTGAAAAGTTGAAGGCAGAGTGGATTGCTCTGGAAGCTGAATGTGTTAAACTGAGGAAGGAAAATACTTCGCTTACATCTGAACTTCAGCGACAGGAGAAGGAGCTTTCTAGGTAAGGGCAAATGGTTTGTCTAGGAGCTACCACAGCAGCTGAAGGGTTTTGTTGTTGGTGGCTTTTCCTCCCAAAAGAGGTACTAAATGTTAATTACACACAGCAAGCTGTGAACATATATTTAAATGTAAGACTATGGCCACCCTTTTGTGTCAGCACTCTGTACAGGGAGACAATAATGGTGTGTACCTCTGTGATTGCTCTAAGCTGATATTTGCATATTAGAACCAATGTGTTAGGCTTTCAAGGATGAAAAGTACCTGTTTGTGTCAATTTAAAATGCATAAGGAATCAATTGGATTTTGTTTTTCAGCTCTCAGAAACAGAGTTTAGCACTAACCAGCGATATAAGTGTTCTTGAAATGTCTCGGAAGGAACTTGAAAATCAGATGGGATCTTTGAGAGAAAAACATCAACGGGATGCAGCCAGTCTGAAAACTCAACTCAGTGAAGCTGAGAGTCAAGCAAAAGATTTTCAGAAAGAGGTAACATGAAATATTGACATTTTTCAAGAATGTAATGCCCAATGACTGACCTTTTTAAGATGAAAGAAAAGGGAAAGTTTTCTAGTAATGAATTTTTTTAGTATGTTTATTGCAAGCAGTTTAAATTCTAGCAAGAAAATATAAACTGGGAATTAAATCTAAAAAGGAAGATTTCAGGTAATAACACATGTTCTTTGGGAACTTCCTAAACCTTATTTTAATGCATTACTGTAGTGAATTTACTTTTAAGCTGTTCAGACAGGTAAATCATTATTCAGAGTCTTCATTAATACCAGTGTCTAGAGTTTCTTTAGCTGTTATGAGTCAAAGTTAATTCTTTTTTACAGTCTGATCTTCCTAGTTAGATTTGAACTCTTTTATTTGACAATGGGAATACCCATTGTTTACAAAGATCTCATTTTATCTTAGTGGATTTGTAAGTGCATAAGGAAGAGCCAGCATTCTGAGCGTGTATTTAACCTGCCTGGCCTCTAAAGATTATGTCTGGAAGAAGACCATTGTCTCCAACACTTACTTGCTTCCTCTTATGAGCATTCTGAGTGTTTCCCCAGTCACTGCTTTTTGTTTCTTTTGCAGTCCTTTTGTTTGCTTTGTGGTTAATTCATCCACGTCACATTCCTTACAATTCTCAGAATCTGGAAATCGCAGTTATCTTAATCTCTGTTTTGTAATCAGATCAGTATTTGTAAAGATGCCTCATCTTCTACATTTGTGGTGAATGCCAGTACTGAAAGTCATTGGTTCTGTCCTTACTAAGCCAGTCAGGAGGACTGCTAGAAAACTCCTAATCTGTAGAAAAAATGGAATGTGGGTTTGAAAAAGGAAAAGCTACCCATTCTGCAGGAATCTGTCACATTCACCCAGTACTGTTTGTACTTGACCCACACTGAGGATTATAGCATGACAACAACAAGGCATAATATTTTTTTAATGCCTGCCTGGCTCTTCTGTTTGAATTTGCTGTGTGGGAAGACGGTTTGACTTCCTTCATAGAGTGTTGATTTTTGCACCTGTTAGAGGGGTGTGGATATTTAAGCTGCAGCGTAGATGTAAGACTGCTATTCATATGTGAAGGACTCCTTATTTCCCTGTTCCTTGTTTCGTCTTTGTGGTTTTTACAGTCCTTTCCAATATGATAATGAATAATTGGTATGAGAGATTAATTAAGGTTTTGCATTTACTTTGTATTTCATTGGGTTTAGTAATCCTAGCCCTGCCAAGCTGGGCAAAATATTTTAATTCAGAAAAAAAGGAAATCTGAATTCTAGCCTGCTTTTATGAAAAGAGAGTGCACTGATGCAAGGGGAGCCAGTCTAGGCAGATGACAGAAAAGGAAGCTGTGTGCTAAGCAGATGTCAGCATGTGTTGGGTGTCCAGGGGTCCACAGATTGTTCTCTCTTTGTCTTTAGTATGAAAGAACACAGACTGTGCTCTCCGAGCTGAAGGCAAAGTATGAGGTGGCTGAACAACAAAACCAGTCACTCACGGAAGAGCTCAAACAATGTAAAGAAAACCTGAAGCTGCTACAAGAAAAAGGAAACAACGTAAGTCTGTACCAAATGTGTGGGGGAGTCAGGTTATGACACTGGCAATCCTGTTGATTGAAGGAATATGGAAGAGTCAAATAGAAAAGGATGGACTTTCAAAAAAAAGGCTGTGTACCATATTATGCAAAATTCCATTCTGGTCCTACCTGTGCAGATTTGCAGATCATTACACTGTTACAATTCCGTATGAAAGTTAAATTTGCAGTTGCTTGACAGTTTTAAGAATGTCCTTAGATATCTGCTGTCTTGAAAACATGTGGCTTATATACTAGTGAACCAGAACTAAGTAAAATATTCTGATTTCAAAGAATGATACAGGGGTAAAATCTGAGAAACCTGTATCCAAATGAATTAAGCAAACTTTTTCAAGCTGCTCTTATTTTATTGGTATTTATTACAATGGATATTCCCTCCTTACTCTTGCTTATGCTTCTTAACCGTGGTTATCTCTGATGGGCTCATGCTTTAAACGGCACAGTTGGACTGTCCTTTCTATTCACTAATGAAAATACTGTTTCCTGTTGCAATTTATTTGAGAGGTTGTATCATTAGCACTGAGTTCCCAGCTAGAGACAACCTTTTATTTTACTGAGATTCTGAAATCTTTCAAACAAAAAGGTGTGGCAGACAGATTATAAGGTGGTCATAGCCTTATTTTAGGTCCCTGTCTGCCCTGGGAGGGCTGGTTTTGTCTTCCTGTACTGCCTCTGTGGTCAGTGCAGGGGGAACAGCTCCTGTAATGCACACTACAAAGCAGCAGGGTAATGAATGCTCTGTTACAGACTTCAGCAAACTGTTTCTCTGACTACAAAGAAAGTTTTACAGGTCCCATCCTCTAAAATTCGCTGGCTCCTGGATGCCCAAAGTTTGTGTGAATATCCTTGCCATAATCAATTCTTGAATATAAACCTCAAATATCACAGAGCTGTCAAAGATGTAAAGAATTCAATGCCTTTCTCACTTTTTTCAGCCATATTTTCAGGAATATGATTTCATAATTCTCTTGGAGCCTGATTCTTGCTTAGAGTTTTTATGAAGTACTCAGATAATGCTGAGTTACTTGACTTACTTAAAGCAGAAGTCAAAAACAACCAGACAAAAAACCCACCCCATTTAGATCACACTGAATAAATAATTGTGAATATGAGATTTTCTGCTCTGTTAAAAACATTAACCTCAGAATCAAAATGATCAGTGGAAAAAGGGGCATAGTAAAGGGTTGAAATGCTGTGAAGGAAATTGGAGCACCTGATGAAAGTGGAAAAGCTAAAAGGAAATTGTAGGAAGAATTAGAGGTGAGTATTTAAATGAAAGCAGGAACCACAGCAGTTGCCAAAATCTGCCTGCAGAAGAGGAGTTAATTGTGACAGTTGAAACCTGGAGGTCAGGGTGTGATGAAGAGCATCCTCCATATAAGGGCAAACTCACTGCTCACCAAACATTACTCACAGTCAGTAATGTAAAACATATCCATCTTGGGGATTGTTTCAAACATCGTGGATACTGGCTGAGTTCCAAGGTCAAATTTTTCAAGAGCCATTGCCCCCTTATGCTGGAATCATTATCTGCTACTTCATTTCCGAGGACAGAAAGTGACTTCCCACTGTGGGATTTGTTCCTTTTTGCAGCCCATCTGTGTCTGAGTTTGCATATCCTCATATTCTAATAAAAGATGCACAGTTCTGTTGAAGCACCTAGTTAAATGCTCCTTGACAGCAGGGAGGTTGGTTATCTATTGATAAGTTTGTGAGGGGAAAATCTAATCATTTGGAGGTGATCTCATTGGATGTGATGGATATTTATCATTGGTTTCATTTGCCAAGAATGTGTATAACTTACAAAAAAAATACAGAATTGTTCACTGAACCAACAAATGTTAGAAAAGATAAGGCTTCTGTACTCCATTTGGGATATCATTTAAATATTAAGTTTTAATATTTAAGCTTTACTTTTAAAAATAATTGCAATGTTGTGTTTTTGAAATGCTTAGCAGTGTGGTGTACTACTTGTGCTTGCATGCTTGTAGTCACTGGTTACTTCCTGGTGTGCTTTACATGACAGATTTAATAATGAGAATGGTTTGAAAACATCAGCTGCTCTGGTTGATTTAAACCTCTGGCACTTTTTTGAACACTGCTGTGATTATTTCTGCCAACATGCTTTCCATGGGAAGGTGGCACTGTGATTCGTGGCACCCATGACACAAAAATAATCTTGCATGAAAAAGACTTTAATAGTTACACATAATTTTTCTGTTAAGTATTTGCCTTGATTGAAAAAAATTGAACAAGTCTAGAATACCTTCTAGTATTCCTGTGTTTTGAACCGTATTGTAGGTTCTATGAAAAAGTGATTCCTACAAATTCATAACAGGATGAGATTTTACTTATTAATCACAATGTTTTAGAAAAGTTAAGCATGAATTTATCATTTTTTTATTTATTTGACTGAACAAAATCAAGGTAGCTTCAGCACAAACAGTTTTAAAAATATTTGGCATGGTTTGACCTTAACCTCTGTGTGTCTTTGTGTGTGCACAAATATATAGAGTAGGATACAGAGAAAGCAGATGTCTTCCAAGGACAGCTTAAAAAGCATTTAGGTCCCTTTTTGCATTTAATTTATCATATCACAGATAGAGGCTGTTCATCCAGAATGTGCAGTAGTTTCCATGAATTGAACATAGCTGAGAAAACGTGTGGCTGGTTCTGAGGAGGCCATAAGCTGGATGAACCCTGCAGTCTGGCCAGCTGCTGCTTTGACCCAGCTGCAGCATTTGATCAATTTTCAGAATTGCATTTGGTCACAAGGCTGCTGACCTGGCAGAGATGCTGAGCTTTGTGGTATCTCTGACGGAAATGTGCTTCTCTGCTTTTTAGTAACTGAGTGTGGATTGTACAGTCATGTTACAATCTCACAGAAATGTCTGAACTACTGAGTTTGCCTGTGGACATAGCTGTAATTGATTCACTAATGGAGGAAAAAGACTGTTTTTCCAGAGGCTGGTGATGGAAAATGGAAAAGGCTAACTAGCAAGGAATGAAGAAATAGCTGAAAAATCCAATATTTGGGTTGAGTCTGTCTCTCAAGAAATCCAAATGGGATTTCCTCTCACTTAGAAAAACTAAAACCAACTATAAATAAGATACAGGCAAATCAGTTTAAGATTTGTATTGTTTTCAAGTGCTAAATTCCAAGTTGTGACAAGAGGTTTGTTTCTTGGAACATCTTCTGCTTACTTCCCTTTATTTTTAAACATCCCTGTTCATTTGAGTAGAATGGTGTACTAACTTTGTATACCAGATTAGATAATGCTGTAATGTGTTAGATGTCTTTAATACATTTCAATTAAAACAAAACTTACTGACTTATTTTCCCCTCTCTAAATCATCTTTATCTGATTGATTTATAGCACAAAGTGATTTTTAATATCCCTTCCCTTCTTTAGCCTTCCATATTACAACCCGTCCCAGCCGTATTCATCGGCCTAATCCTGGCTTTCCTGTATTGGTGTTACGGCCCATTGTGGTAGCGAAAGGTACAAGCACTACTGTTCAGTCAATGTATGTTTGTCCCTCTCACCTGTTTGTGCCATTTCTGTATCAAAAAGTGCATGGTGAAATGCTCACAGGTATTTCTTTACCTGAAGCAAACCCTTCATTTAATATGCCATTCTGTTGACACTGACGAGCTGAGCAATCCACTAATCATTTAACATCTCTCTGATTTCTTTAATTCTAACAATTAGTTTTGTTCTAACTGGTGCTTGAATGTGCCTCTTCTAACTCGGTCTCAGTTTGTCTTTAGCAAATGGGCTGCCTTTTGCACAATGCTGCAATGCTAGGGCTTGTAAGAAAACTTAATTGCTTAATTAATGATGAAAAATGAAGAGTTTGCCTCTAATAATAAAATTCAACAAGCTTTGGTTCCTATCTATGGACTAAGAAATTCCTCTCTGACTCTAAACACTTTAATTTTTCTCACTATTGCTGATGGAAAGATGGGAAAAAAAGACAAGAAATAGGTGGTTGGTTTGTATTCTGAACTCTCAGCTTGCATTTTCTCTTGTCTCTCAGTGTGTCTTCCTCTTAAAATGCCATTGTTGTCATGCAATGTTGTGACAGTCTGTTAAAAATGATGTTATTAGGACCTGCTACAAACTAACGTCACAGACCTGGATTTAAAGGGTCAAAAGTTAAAGATGTGCATAAACCTGTGTCTAGCCTTGACTTGGCACAAGCGATGTTTTAAACACCTCAAGCCCTCGCATGTTCGGTGGCAGATTTCTCTGAGGTGTGCACAGTAACAAACTGGAAATGCAGAGCTGCCAGAGTCCTCCAGACGATCCTCAGTCGCGAAGAGGTGTGGAGTTGCCTGTGCTAGAGAAACGTGGTTTGCTGTGGTGCTCCAAGTCAGGACTAGCCTGCAGCAGGGCTCGTAGTAACACTGCAGTGATGCCTATCAACAGGTGCTCAGGACTTGCAGGAACCACGAGGTAAACTGATTAGTATGAATTAGAACAAATATGATATTGATTTCTTTTTTCTCTCCACACAGAGACAATGGCCTTGGATGCCTGTGATGGCAGCTTTGGTTGCTGTAACAGCCGTGGTGCTGTACCCAGGCCTAACCAGAGCTTCTCCATGAGAACTGTTGTTGAATCCATACACCGTCCTCCCTTTAGAAGCTGGCAACATTCATATGCTGAGGGAAAACAGATTAATTCTCTTCCTTTTTACCTCTTAATACAGCACAGCTCTGCGTGAGAACAGCAGTAGGGTCATTTGCTTTAAACTGTATAAAATGTATCTGTCTATAAAGAGGGAATAAAATTGTGATTCATCATACTGTGAGCAATATTTTTGCTTACAACTTCATGCAAGTTTTAAATTAGTATGTTGGGATTCTGAATACTATAATGGTGGCCTAAAGTAGGCTTCTTGGTACCAAATTATTTATAATGGCTAGGGTTGTGGACACTGACTTTAGAATCTGATTGCCAGATGTAAGAGGAAAATACTGATTTGGACATCCAAGCCAAGTAACCTTGCAGATACTTGGGAAACAGATGCAGTGTGCTCAGTGCCTTTCAGTATGATCTATTTTTTTTTAAACTAGTATATCATTTTACTTGCTGTTAGTCACTGAGCTGTTGGGAACAAGACTTACGAAAACTTCTCTTACCACGCCTTTCGAAGGAAGCATATTTTTCTTCCATAAGGATTGCTTTATTAATGGGTTTCGGGAATAAACACAATTCATGTCCAGCCTTAAAGAGATAGAGATACTGATGGTGAAGACCAGCCTGAAGTATTTAGCGTGCGCGTGTGCGAGTGTAAGCATGTGTGTGTTCTTGAGTGAACTAAGGTGTTTCTGGGAGCAAGTACTTGGTCATTTGATGGACATAGTGCAGTGGTTCAACTTACGTTAACTTTAGTTTGAATGTAATTTATTAAATTTCATATATTTAAAGAGATACGTTCTTTAAAAGTATGAATACTTTCTCACATATCACATGTATCAGTTTATTTTTTCAGTCATTTGATACTTTCTGACTTGAGCTGGAGAAGCTCTTTAGAATAAGCTTTTGTGGACGTAACTTTATTAAGAGAACTGCTACAGTACGTCTGTGATCAGCTGAGGAAATCTAGATACATAAAATACTACGAAATTGGAATCATACACCTGATGAAGTATTGTCAGGTGAAGATGATTTTAATTTGGTAGTAAAATTTTGTGGATCCTTATCACATGGCTGTAAGTATGATGCAGTGGTCCCCATTACAAAGTTTATTTTCCTTATCTAAGTAGTATAACTATTGCTATTTGCTGACTTTTGGTGGGAATCACTGTAGTTAGTGCTGAATTAAATGTAGACAGTAGTTGTCTTGTTCAGCTCAACAGTTCTGTCAAAAAAGTTTATTAAAGACTTTAATATGTTAAAGAATGGTAAAGTAAAATGGCTCTGCTAAAGGAAACTTCAAAATAGGGAGGTAATCTCAGCAATTCAATTGGCTTTAAAGAATGTTATGGCAATCGAACAGATAGTTTAAATATTTAAATAGAAATTTAGCATATAATTTACTTTGTGAGGTTTTAAGGGTCATTGTCCTTTAATTAAAGGTTCTATCTTAAGTTACATGGGATTTCTAATGGGAGGATTATTAGTTGGAGAAAATAGTCCACAAGTGACTTGTAGAAAACAACTATTGTCATTTAGTTCATTCATTTCATCCTTTTCAGTTGCAGGAAGCCACCCAACCACAGAACACTCGTATGCCAGTGGTACTTAGTACCTCTTGTATATAGGTTATTGCAAATATTGTTCTGAAATGCTTAACTTCAGAATTACATTTTTTAAAGTAAATAATTGTTTTAAATCTATTTTGTAAAGATATAAAAATACAATAGAATTTCTGGAGTACAGATTAAACTATTTGCACTAACACACGTGATGTGCATGATTTAATAAAATAACTTTACTCTCCCTATGCATGTTTGAGTTGAATGTCATTTGAAAACAAGAGATTCATGCTAAGTTTCTTTTGCACTAGATATTGCCACAGTTACTAGGCACAATGTCTGCAGCATGTCCAGTAAGAGCAAAAGACTTTTTTTTTACCTTTTATCTCACATTTGCACTGGTTTAAGTTTTGGTCTAGCTGATCCCTCTGCCTGTGGTTTTCAGAAGGAAGTGGGGTAGGAGAGAGCCATGGAAGGCTTGGGAGCGTCTTGCCATGGAGGAGGAAAAGGTGTTGGAGCTGCAGGGTGGATGTGCCCGTGGCAGGGGTGGTGAGACGGGAGGAGCAGTGGCCGCAGGTCCTGGGCAACAGAGGAAAGCCCTGCTGGGGGGAGGAGCCTGATGCTGCCTCCTCACTCTTCAGCATCTCAAACTCCGTATTTGCCCCCCTTTCCCTGTTTCTTTCGCAGTGGATTCCCTTCCCTCCTCCCTGCGGGTAGCAAGTCGAGGTGGCGTGAGGAGGTGGAGCCTGGTGGAGCCGGGGGTCCCTCCCCGCTGGCAGCAGGGAAGGTGCCAGGTTCCCTGGGGGCCCTGCGCTGCAGCAGTGCTGCCCGGGGCTCAGTTTTGTCCTTGTATTAAAGACAAATGTTGTGTTTTCAGAAATCTTTAGAGCATCAGAGAGCTGCAGTCTGAGGCCCGACATGGTTGTATTAAAGGATAAATATTTCTAATTTCGTTATATGCATGTATGCATATTTATATTATATACACAGGTGCATAGTACACATTGCATGGGGGTTTGTGCTTACAAGTATACCTGTGGTTCCCTAATACAGTGCCTTTTCCAGGAGTTCTTGACATTTGCATGTTCAGAATTATGAGGAATGAGCTAAAATGCACAGTTCACTCTTTTGTTGTGAAAATCCCTGGAGAAGGGTTGGGTAACTGGGAAGCTGCTGTTCTTCAGTGCTTCGATACTAAAACAGCACGTGGAGTTATTTTGCAAGGACTCCTTGCACAAACCTTTCTGGTTTTTTATTGCTTTTTTTTTAATGGTAAATGTGTGTGCTCCTTTACATTCATATTTAGGTTCTTTCTTTTGTGAGGCTTGATTAGCTAAGCCTTGGGGTTACTGTAATGAGCAGCTTTTCACACGTGTGAGATGCTCCACTTGTAAAACAAGTGCTCTGAGCTTGCACTGAAGTTTGAGGTTTTAAAAAGGTTCCTCATGGCAGCAAAGTTAGTCAGAGAGTTGTTTTATGAGTTGCTAGTTCAATTTGGAGGATTTAGTATAAATCTTAGAATATCTGAACGCTTCTTCAGATTTGTCCTCATGTCCTGAGTGAGGCACCTCTTTTAAATTCTAAAAGAATTCTACCTTCTACAATAGCAGGCCTTTTATTTAAAAATATAAATATGTGAAAAATACAGTGTGATTTTCCTCTTCCTTGTAGCTGAATTAAATGCGTTCTTCCAGAGTCTTAGCCTCATCCTTTTTGCAGAATGTCTGGATTTTTTTGGTGCTAAATGGAGAACTGTGAGCCTGCACAATATATTGCAAGAGTTCTCATAAAACAGTGAGAATTAGTATCAAATGACTGATGACAGAAGCAAAGGTAATCAATCACCTGTGCATGTATTTTTGGGGTATATCCCTAAGTTATTTTTGTATTCAAGTCTTCTGAAGTATGTTACCTGTTCCAGATTTGTGTGCTTTATGTAAGATTTGAATGTCTCCTGCCTTAATCCATAGGGTTCTGCCACTTGCAAGAATCATTTCTTCAGCTTGAGTCTTCTCCATGACAAGTCCACTGCCAAATTCATTCCACCAGCAGCATCTGGGTGCTTTAAAACACCAGGTCCCCACGGTGGCTTTTGGGAAGCCACAGTCCTTTGCACTGGCTCTGCAAGTGGGGCTGGCCAGGTTTCACCAGGGGCCTTTCTCCCCTCTGGCTGTTCATCCACCATTAGTGTTTCATTAGCAACTGTCTCAAGATTTTGAGTCTCCAGTAATAATACTGATCATATCAAAGAATTAGAAGCCATATTCTTTCCTTCTCTCTTGCATATACCTCTGGCTCTGTTTGAAGGGTGATTGCTTCCTGCAAACAGCTGTGTTGAATTCCCCAGATCCAGCTGATTTGCCCATCCCAGTCCCTCTTTGCACGTGCTTATGAACACAGAACTCCTCTTTCTTCTCCTGTGAGGAATTGGGCTGCTGTATAGGGGGTTTTTTGGCTTCCCTGGGTTTTTACTTTTTACCAGCTTGTTGAAAGTGAGCAGAGGTTTGTCCACAGAGCCAAGTTTTTCTGCTTGGAAGAGAGGGGCTGCACCCATTACTGCTTTAAAAGCTGGGTGCTGCCAGTGTCTGACTAAAGGCTCCCAGCAGTAGAAGGTAAATCAGCAATTAAAACACAGGTTTTGGTGGGAAGGGGCATTACAGGCTCAAGTTCTCATTTGTAAAGGTAAGGGGAACTCCTCTGATCACTAATCTGGATATCACAGTCACAAAACTTCAGACTGATTTCATCAGCAGCAGCAGAATGTCAAGAAGTTCAGCATCTGTTAGAAAAAAAGAATTCTTGCTTTAAGAACTTCAGAAAAAGGATCAGTCGCCTCTGTAGATAAGGTACGTGAGTAACTATTGCCCTCCATAAAAACCCCAACCCAAACTCCAGCCCTGTGTTTGAGTTCATCTTGCCTTGGCTTCCAAAAATTGGACTCCAGTACATCTCTCTTGGAGGATATTCTTTTGCTGCAAATGTCCTGATCCAGGGATTTGACATATCATGATCATACCTTCCAATCTTACTTTATATGAATGGATTGAATTTCTTAATTTTGTCTTCATCCCTCTAGTTTTTGTTGTCAGCTTTTTAAACAACTTTTAAGTTTCTGAATGTTCTTTTTTGAAGAGTAGATGCCAGAATAGAACATGTCCTTACAGTAGTTACCTTACTAACATATAAATAGACAATAAGCTTTATATCCTGCTCTGGTATTCCTGTTTGACTGTCTGCCAGAACTTTTTTTTTTAAATTCCCTGACTTCTAGCTTCTAGATTTTAACCTTGTGAATCAAATCAATGTACTCCCCACATCACCCCAGTATAAGGTGCACCCTGTGGTATCTGACTTTGCAATATTCCTTGGTAAAAACCACTGTGGGCAGCAGGCCCAGGCAGCAGCCTGCTCCCATGGCTGTTCAGCACAGCACTGAAGGGGCTTTTCCCCGTCAGGTTTTATAGGGATGACCGCTGAAGCTTTATTCTGGACTATTGATCATACACTGCTGAACAGCAGTGAGACAAAAGCTGATCCCTGAAGCACAATAGGGAAAATTTTCATGGATTAATTCATTCACTTAGTTTTTACAAACTGACAGCTGTTTTGTAAACCTGCATTATTAGTTACAGTGATAGTAGTGTAGTGATCACTTCTATTGGGATGTCATTATTTACAGAAGTCTTGGTTTAATAACACTAATAAACTTTTTTTTAAACTTTGAAAAGGGGAATTTGATTTTCTAGATGCTTTTACAGGTATGAATTATTTTACATTCTTGAATTTTTTGCTTCCTGCTTCCCATAGATTGTTCTATGATTTGCTTACATCTTAGAGTGAAACAAAGTCAGGCCTTTTCCCAGGATCAGACATTTCACACTCTTTCCTCAGCCCCATCGTGCTGTTTGCACATCACTGTCACTCCCTCTCTAAGCATTTCCAGTTGGAGACTGTTCACATGGCTGTTTCTCAGTGTGCTCGCTGAGCCTCATTCCAAGAGCTGGATGTGTCCGGCTCCAAGGCACCGCGGGATGTGGATGTGTGTCCGTGCTGTTCTGGATTGCGCTTGCATGTGGTGGAACAGGACATGGGCACCGGTGTTTGGCAGCCGTGAGAGAGAGTGGGGGTGTAATTGGGATTCTTGGTAAATGCTTCTCAGCCGTGGGAATGGAGATGTTGGCAGGGAGAGGTAATTCTTGCGTTGTGTCAGGTGAGACATTGAAAATGCCAATGTGCTGCCAAAGGGTGTCATCCCTTCATCGTGTCCGATGAGCAGATCCAAAGCCTGGGTTAAACTGAAAGCAATGTTTTATTACCTGATCGTATCAGTCAGTAACTTGAGACAAAAGGGTGAAGTCATCAATTCGTTCTGTGCTACTGGAATAAAATTTAACGAAAAGCTTACCCGCATTTGTTTGAGTACCCGCTGTTGGGACATGGATTTTTTTAGAAACACCACACACACATATGAGTGGTAAAGTACTGCCTTCAGTATGGAATGGATTTACTATTTTAATCTTTTCATGCTAGATCATTTATGAAGTTTATATTCTATTTATATTTCTTGTAAGGAGTTCTTGCTCTGGAAAATAATTTTATTGAGTATGTCATCAGTTTTGGTGTGACAAAACTACTTCTTGTCTTGAATACAGTGGCTCTTACTTTAAAAATGTTCCAAATATGCAATATGTCTTTTGGGATGAATAAATGGTAAAAATTATGAGAATAAATTTACATCACAACAGAAAGCTGATTTGTATTGTACATAGTCTTTCATTCAGCCTAACTCCAGATTTCAGCACTCCACAGCTTCCAAACCTGCTACACTCTGCTTTACTGCCATAGAAGCCAAGTTACTAATTAATGAATCAATTGCAACTTACTGTAAAATTGGAATCTATTTACGTGTCTGCTTCGTGCAAATGGGATTTGCAGCCATGTGACCTTCCCTTGTTTGTGTGACGTGGTAAAGCCGGGCTCCAACAGGTCTGAACCCAGGGAGAGGAGGGCTGGAACATGGGGTGGGAATGCAGCTTTGGTTTGTGCAAGGGTTACGTGGGTTTAGTGGTGAGACATCCTCAGGGGATCAGTCACGGATCATCCTTTCAGAAGACCAGCAATCCTACAGTCTTTTGTCTGCACTGTAAATCAGAGGGAATTCTGGAGCTCTGTTTCAGTGCTGACTCAAGAGAAGGACATTCACTGAGTCACTCACATAGTTTTCAGCAAGTTTGAGGAAGGAGAGTCTCCTCCCTGTTTGGAGGCTGTGTGGTTTGGATCCACCCCGGGGTGCAGTTTAAGTACACATGGTTGCACTCCAGGCAACCAGTAAGTCCTGGTGTAAGACCCAGGTAACTTTTCTCTTCTGTTTCTCCGTTTAAAAAGTTAAAGTCTGAGTTAGCATTAAAACATTCTTCCAGATGCAGTAGGTGGTTGGAGGGTTAAGGGGGGAGGGGGAAAGAATCCTAAAAAGGTGATAAATATATCTGCTGCTCTTCATGGGACACTGTTGGTATCAGTTAATGTGTCACAAGTTTGTCTTGACTTCCTGTCTCCCAACACCAGCACAGAGCGCTCTTCCTTAGACCCAGAATAGTTTATTTCCGAGTTATGCTATGGGCAGAAGGCGGTGATGAAGTTTGCTCATTGTTAATGGTCCAGTGTCAATATTCAGGCTCAGGAGGGGGGATAGTCAAGGCCTTTGGTGTTTCTGTTCTAAGTGTAGCAGCCACAGCTGGCTGACGGTTTTTCTGCGGCAGAACCTGACTGGAATCCAACTGTAGCTTGCCACTGTAAGAGACATTTATTGCTCTTTTTTTGCCCCACTTCATAATTATTGCAGTGGCATGTAAGCAAAGGTGTAGCCTGCAGCAACCTCCCAGTCATTTTTTAATTGCACTTCCAGCCTTGGGTTGGCCAGATGCTGGTGTGCCTGTGCTGCAAGTTGCAGCAACAGTACATCCTTCCCCTGCAGACTTCTCTGAACTGTAATTCTTTAGAATTATGTCCCAGCCAATAATAAAGTATTAGCAATCTCCCTTATTATTACTTTACATGATTGCCTTTGCAGTGAGCAAGAGTGTACCTTAGCATATCCATGTCCCTGTTCAGGAGGCTTTTTAGTAGAAAAATACCAAAAAAAATTTTGGTGTCTTTTATGGTGTGTCTTATTTGAAATCTAGAGAGAGTGGTAAAAAATTATTTGCCCCACACTGATGTTTCTTCCAGTAATTGAAAGACAAATACTGGAATAATTCCATCTGAATGAGCACTTCTGAGATGTTTCTTTGGTGAGAACTGAATAGCTTTTTCAGATGTGTAGGATGTTGCATCTGCTTGGAATGTGAGTCTGTGAGACATTCCTGCTACTGAATGACTGCCTTAGATGGGCAGGGAAACCTTTGTTGTAAAGTTTGTCAGCGTGGAAGATGAGCCACGGTACTGGCAGGGATCATTCTCAGCTGAGGCACCTCAGCTCATGTGCACATGGACTTATTAACAGTGGTGTTCATTTGGTTCATTTAATGTAAATTGTTTCCAGTTCCCATGAAATACATTTCACTAGAGATTATTCAAACATGGTAAGTTTTCGATTGTAAAATAGAGAACAATAATTGCATATTCAGTCATATTCTGCAGCTGTGTGGGTTTATGTTTTAATTTCTTGGACTTAAGACCTCAGTGAGATCCTGCTGGCTCAGATACTTCATCAGAAAACCGCTGTATTATTCTTTAGATTCTGAGCACATTTTAGAGTTCTTCAGTCCTTTTGGTTGTGAAGATACTCTGAAAATCAAAAGTTCGAACTGTGTGATGTGAAGGTTGCTTCCTGCAGCCTCTGAAGTGCAAGCTTGGGAAGCAGTGGGTTTGTCCTGATGAGTATGGCCACAGGTGTCCGTGATCCAGGTGTGAGCAGCCATCTCCACTTGAGGAGAGAGGGGATGGTGACTCAGGGCAGAGTCACATCCTGTTAACACTTCACTCTTCCTGCTTCTCACTAATGAAAACTGAAAAGCAGTAAAAAGAAGCCCCTTGGAGTGTGAGAAAGGCCAGTCCTTCAGCAATCTGTGGCTGCCCAAATCCTGCATGCAGGTATCTCACCTGTTCAGAAGCAGCTCAGGCTCAGTCCTGTTTATGGAGTTCTCAGGGTCAAGCAGGCCTCTTCCCACGACTGGTGGCTGCAGACCAGGCACACATAACAGCCTTGCTTCCACCCAGCTGAGAACCCTGGGCCTTTCTCCGCACTCCCAGGCTGGGGTGGTTTGCTGTGCGTCCTGCATTACATGGGATTACACCTGCTCCAGCTCTGCCACTGTCCAGAGTGGCAGAGCTGAACCCCTGCAGCTGCAGTGCCCACCTGAGGAGGCTGCCAGTGCCCACCAGTGGAAAGCCTTGTTCTGGCTCTTGCATCTCTATGTGCTGTGGTCTGCCTGAAAGCAGGGTGGGCTTTCAGCTGCAGTCCAGCATCCATGTTAACAGATGGATTTAGAGTGGATATTAGGAAGAAATTCTTCTCTGTGAGGGTGGTGAGGCCTGGCACAGGTTGTCCAGAGAAGTTGTAGATGCCCCATCCCTGGAAGTGTTTGAGGCCAGGCTTGATGGGGCTTTGAGCAACCTGGTCTAATGGCAGGTGTCCCTGCCCATGGCAGGGGGTTGGAATGAACTGGTCTTTAAGGTGCCCCTCTCCAAACTGTTTGATGATTCTGTGACAGACCAGCTCAGTTGGTCAGAGCAGGTGCTATAGTTACACCAAGGTTATAGCTTTGATCCCTGTATGGGCCATTCAGGACTTGGACTCGATGATCCTTGTGGGTCCCTTCCAGCTCCAAATATTCTGTAATTAAGGGTATTTATCCAGTTTCTGTCTTACAGTGTATATTCAATGTGCCAGCAGAGCTGTGTTTGTATGGCTTCCTGAATCAAATGAACATGTAGCAGAAACAAGCTGGTGTAGCAGAGCATGGAACTCCGCTTATCTATACAGTCTGTTTTAGTGGGATGAAGCTTTGGGCTTCTCAATGCAATTTTAATGGGATAGAAGTTTAGATAAAGGTATTTTAAGCTTTTATAATTCAGTGTGTTAGAAGGGTGCAGTTGGAGTTGTGATTTGTGGTGTGCGCTGTGTGCACAGATCGCTGCTGTGGCATCTTAGTTTGAAAGAGGATGTTTAAAAACCTTCCCCAAATATATTGGCTGCCTCCCAATAACTTTTAAACTGGCATTGAAGCTGGAGAGGATTTTTTCTTTTGTTTCTGTGCTGCATTGCTTCATGCATGCAAAACTGACTCGTTTAAGCAAGGAGCTTCTACTAACAGCTTGAGACGTCAAATCACAAATTTCAAATAAATTTCAAAACATGTTTTGTGATGGAAAATACTTCGCCTGCAGCCTTCTTGTGGGAGTCCTTGCTGGTAGTTGCTACTTCTGTTTTTCCTCAAATATATCAGGCTGTTTTTGCTGAAATAAATTACATGTCATCCTCAGTACATAAAAGGCCTGGTAGCTGTGTTGTCTCTGAGCTTGTGGCCCCAGCAGCCCCGTGCTGAATGTTCGGTGGTTTTGGTTTCCTGGACAATAAGCTTGGTGGCCTGGGAAGCCTGGCCTGCCCTCTGTCACCATGAGGGGTGGCAGGAGCCTGCAGGAGGAAGTTCCAGGTGTCTTGAGAGGCAGGAAATGAGGAGAAACCAGCGTGTTTTGGGGAACATTCCCACGCAATGCAAGGGGAGAGGCATGGGGTAGGGCGCACATCAGGAAGGGAAGGGTCAAATGGGTCTGGAAAGGATGTTCCTGGGTTTTATCACAGAGGGAAAAAGTACTCTTCCAGCCTTCCGAGCATCCCACCCTCCGCTGGTGTCTGCCGCCTGCCTCCCTGAGCCAGCGAGGTGATGGAGAGCCCCAGCTGCTGCCCAGGGCAGGGGGAGCTGCCCTGTGTGACCTGGGGAGCAGCGAGAGGGAAGGTGCAGTTCAGTGTTTAATGCACCGCGCGAGAGAGGGGCCTCACAGACAATATCTGCCTTCCTGCCCTACGCCTGAACCTCGTGGGAAGCCTGCTCCATTCTTATCCCCTTCCTGGCATTGACCCGTGGGTCCGCTGTGACCCGAGGCTTCCTCTCATCTGTGCAGGGCCAGCACCTTCCACCACCACATGAGAGCCAGGTCCACGGGCTTCCCTTTCCCTGACTGCAGAAGGTTTCTCCTGCATTTTGCAACAGGGAGGTGACCTGGAGCTCTGTTTGCAGCATTAAGCAGGTGAACAATAAAACCGCTGCCAGGGGATTTTAACTGGAGACACCCTTCTAGTCACTAAGGTTTCCACGAAGCAAAGTCTTTGGTCTGGGCAGTCACAGCTGCAGGAGACGTGGTGGGATGGGATTTGGTGGAGATCCTGTTGCAGAATGCAGCTGGGTACGCTGCCGTGGGGGCACAGTGCCACTGCAGGGTGGGCACAGCCCCTGGGGAGAGCAGCTTTGCTGGCCCAAGTGCCAGGACTTGTGTGGGGCACAGCGGAGGGTGCACCTGTGCCTGGCTGCATCAGGAGAAGGTAAGAGCTGGGGAACATCTTTCCTGCTGCAGCAAGAATGACGTTGGTGCCAGCACGTCCCCCGCGTGGTCTGAGTCTTGCCTTGGCTAAACTGTGTGCTCGGCGTGAGATGCCTTTGATGCATCTGTTGCCTCATTCATTGCCTCATCCACAGAGCTTGGCTTGAGCCATCCCTATGGCGCAGAGACAAAGATCCTTTTGAAACTTAAAAGAATCTTTGTTTTAGTTTTGTTTTGTCTAATTCTCACTTGTATATAATAATGTACATAATATATATGGAAAAAATTATCTTCACTTAAATGTTTTGTTCTCTATGCACATGCCAGTGGAAAATGCTTCATCGATACTTCCTACGATCCCGCAGACCCAGACAATGCCGTTCACAGTACTGTTTCAGTCTACATGTACTGACAAATAAAATAGTTTGTTAATTTTACCAGAAGCAGATGTCAACTTTCTAGACTCAAAGCGAAAAAACCACGAACCAACAAAGCCCCCAAAACAAAAGGAAAAAACCCCTTTAGACTCAGTGTGTGGCCTAAACGCAGCCGTCCCTATGCCTGTGTTGCTAATTGGGCCCTGCCTGTCACCCTCGTTAGCCCCTGGGCTTTCAGGCACTGCTGAGAAGGAACAGCCCCATTACAGAGCATTGCAGGAGTTGCTACACGGTGTCTCTCTGTGGGAAGAAAAGTTCAGTTCACACCCTGTAAGTCCAAACTATAAGGTAAAAATAATCCCTTTCTATTCTCTCCTAAACAGAACTGCTCCTGGAAAGCAGAAACAAACCCTAGTAATTGCTCTATGTCCCTGGAGTCCCTAACAGAGCATCTGCAGACATGACAGGAACAAGACCTGCTCCGGGATCCCTGCAGTTTTCCGCAATGGCAGAGATCAGTTCATGCGTTACTGTTCAGTGCTCTGTGTGTGCTCAGTGCTGTGGCATTACAAAGAAGATGACTTTATTTTCCTGCTACAAGGAGGTTGAAATCTTAACATCCTGAACATATGGAAGGAGAGTTTTCTCTGACTGTCCAAAATCTCACAAAATGTAAGCTGGGGGGAGAGGGGAGGCCACGTGCATGCTCGATGTTGAAGAAAAAGCTATTTGTGCTCAGTGTAATGGCAATATTTTTCAGTTGGAACTCTCCTGTGCAGAAGCTTAATCTCCCTAATATGGACAGAGTGAGAGCAATGAGAGCTACATCACTTTTAACATGGCCAGTTTTCTAAGAACAAAAGAAATCTGTGTCAAGTATGTGATTTGGGTCACCTTTGCAGCTCTTTTTTTTTTTTTTCCTGTGCTTCTTTTTATGCCCTGGCCAGTTCTTACACTCCCCAACCTTGTAAGAAAGTAAACATGGTTACTAAACTTTAAGAGGGAAGAAACTGGTTTCCTAGATCTGATCTGAGCACCATTGCCTTTATTTATGTAAACAGTGACATCATCTTCTATTGCAGAACGGGAACTTTAAACAGTTACGGGAGAGCAAATTTTAGGAAGTGTCCTTATGAGATGAGACATGTGTGATTCATCTTCAAGTGTGTATATTTAACAAAGATGCTGTATCCTGAGTCAGATCAGTTCTGTGAATCTGATTCTACTCATTTCAAACTGTAATGTATTAGCAAAAATTAATCACTTTTTTTTTTCCTTTAAACTATGTCAAAATTGGTGCTTGCAGCCTGCTGGGGAGTGTGACAAGCAGCTGAGCCAGCTCTTTTATCCCCTTTCAGCTTTCTCCAGAAATCTGCTTTTGCACTCCTCCAAAAGCCTTTTGTAAGTGATGCCTGACCCATCCAGTGACAGTAGCAGCTGCCTTGTTCCCGGGATTCAGTGTTGGTCATCCAGGGGATGGTGTTCAGGGCACTGTGGAACTGCCAGTAAAGCACTCAGTTTCCTACTGGAGGAGTTTGCTGATGTCTATTAGAATACCACCACCTGACTGAACAGTCAGGTTCAGTCTCTTCTCCATCACACAGCGTGGAGGAAATGTGCATCCTTTTTGGCCAGAGCTGGAAAAGCAAAACCATACACCACAGTATGGCTGAGCTGCTGCCAAGGGTGAACATCTGTTCTACAGCTTGTCATTCAGCCCTTGAAGATGTCCTGTGAGCAGCCAAGAGCACTGGCCTGGCTGGGTGCTTGCATCTGTTCTGTACCTGAGTGGGAAATCACTCTCTCCAAGGGGAAAAGCCACAGACTGGCAGGCTCCATCGCTGTGCCAGCTGCACCTTGGCAGCAACACATCGACCTGCCTGCTGGAGAGAGAAAACTCTGTTTTCTCCTCACTTGGATTTTCTGTGCCATATTTACTGAAAAGAATTGCTCCTGTAGTGAATTACCATGAGGAAAGTAGACGAAAGCTGCCCGTTTCCCAGCACCTGCCTTGGATGCAGGGATGTGTCTCTGTGCCTCTTCTTGCTGTCAGGAAGTGACTTCATCTCTGCTGGTCAGCCAGGGACAGAGGGCTGAAAGTTGTTTGGGTTGGTTTGTTTGTTCATTAAAAAAATTATCAAGTGTTTAGCAAGCATTAGTGAATGTTTTCAGTGAGTTTGCTTTCAAACCTGGCCTCGTGCCATGGGAAGGGCTGGGGTTAAGTGCTCTTGGACTGTGAGGGTGCCATGGCCCAGTGTCCTCCTGCCATGTCCTAAACCTGAGAACCTTCTGTCCTCTCTGAATTGTTTCCTCTGTGAATGAAGGCAGATGCTGCATTATACCAGAGGCAGAACAGCATTTCCCCAGCCTTCCTTGTGTGGTAGCTTTTGCCACTTTTCCTTGGCTTTAAGCCGGGGCTGGCTCAGCAAACCTTTGGGGCAGATTCGTGATTTCTCTCACATGGTGGTTGCCTTTTCCTGTGGGCGCTGGCAGTGCTGCCAGGCCATCAGCTGGGACAGGGAAGTGCTCATGGATCTGCCCCTCAGCCTGGGCTGGCGCTGAGGAGGCTCCAGTGCCACCAAGCTGGTTGGGGGGAGGTCAGGGGCTGTCTTTGCACAGCTCCTGCCAGGTTTCGCTTGCTCTAAGGCCTGAGTTTCACTCTTAAACCTGAGGAAGATCACATCTGAGGGTGTTCTGTCTCTCCAGCTCCCTGTCGGAGGGGTAACTCCCTGATGGCACTTGGTGCTTTTTTTTGAGCTTAGCAAGTGTCTTCACCCTCATCTCAAACAGCAGCTTAGTAAAAGCAGATGAACCCAGCTGGCGTGAGAGCAGAAGTGAGATGGTTTGGGGCAACTCACAAACAGCTCCTCACTGGATCCAAATTACAGCAGTGCCCCAAACAGACCCTCAGTGTGCCCCTCATTGGCGTGGGTCTGCCCAGGGCTAAGGGCTGGTGTCCTGCCTGACATGTAGGGCAAGAAACAGTTTTCACTCCTCCTGCTTCCAGGAAGGTGAGGAGATTTGGACCAGTTTTGGAGAAGCTGGTCCTCGTTTGGAGAAGATTTTGGGTGCCACCTTCATGTGACGATTCTCAGGAGTATCCTCGAGATACCATTTATCCAGAAGATTTGCTGTGCCTGGTAACTTTAGGGAGGTGTGTTTCTTCCCTGGTCTTACTAAGATCCTGGTGAGCCATCTGGAAATTTCATCCTGTGATTACTCCAGAATCTGGAAGACCTTTTGTAACTACTAATCCCAGAAACAGATTTTTCCTTCATCCTGTCTGTCAACACAGCCTTTAACTTATTTTTATGGGCTTCAGCACATGTTTGAAGCATCACTGCCTTAGGATACAATCTATTTTTTCCAGACTATTTCAGTGCTCCTTACTTATAGCACTTTCTGAGGAAGGGCTATTTCATGGGTATTTATTAGGATCTTCTGTGCCCTTCAAAACTTGACACATCTCTATTTGCACACCTAGATCTGGAATCAGTGTGACAGCATGCCATGAGCATGAGATCCTAGGAAATTATGCTTTGTGATCCCACCTATTTTGCTGCAATAAAATTGAGTAATGTTTTCATTAGCAAGACGTGATAAATATTTCATTAAAAAATATTGATCCAATTAAAACAAGGGAGGTAAAGCAAAAAGACTAATCTAAGCTAACAGGTGCCATGCAAGATTCTTTATATTTTGCCCTTTTTCATTGTGTCTTGCTTTCTGGCTCTTGTTCACCCACCAAAATAACTTGTGTATGGAGTTTGCTGTGTGTGTTAACTGCTCCAGGGAGGGAGCGGGATGTGGCAGGCAGGAATCCTGTGTGCAGGAAAAGCTGTTGATAGAGTGCCATCAGCACTGGGGCAGTTTGGGAAGGTCTGTGTTGTCATCTTGCCTGGAACCACGGCCCTGTGTTCCTGTAAGGACATAAGGCCCAGGCAGGGTCAGAGAAGCTCCCTGGAGGAGCCTGCAGGACGCATTTCCCTGGCTGGAGCATGGCAGTGTGAGGGAGGGCAGGAAGAGCTCTGTGTGTGCACCCAGACCAGCGAGGGGCTCGCTGCAACTCCCCAGGTTCGCTGTGCCGGTGTGGGAGTGGGCCCTGGAGCACAGGGACTCCTTGGGCACTCGCAGAGCATCGTGTAAAGCCACTCTCTGCAAGTCAGGAGTGATGCAGGGAGAGCTGCCTCTTTTTCTCTCTTGTTAAGGAAGAATTCTCAAAAAATGTTTTCACATTTCCTGGGAACAACAGAAAAACTTGACCTAATTGCTGTTCTAAATGTATGCCCATGGCTTCTGAAAGGCCCAGCAGGATATAAAACCACCAGTTACCAGTTCTGACTTTTGCCAGAACTTCAAAGTGTTTCCTTTTATGCAGTAATCTTAAAACTAGTCCAAGAAAACACTCACGCCATTACTTAGATATTCCAGTTATGCCACCAGTATGGAAACTTAAATTATTGTATTTCCCACAGGCAAAGCTTCCATCGTTGGTTAAACTTGATGGTGTAGTGCTTGCTTGCAGGGAAGATACAATCTCCTTTCCATAGTCTGAAAAATGGTTGCAGCTCAAACCTGAGCCAAGAGTGATGACTGATGGACTAAGAATATAGGACCTTAACATAGTAACCAAAGTCCTATTTAGACTTCAAATGTTTTTTAATCACCATCATACCTTTCTCTGGAAAAGAGGCTTCACATGGACCAGCCAGTACTTATTTAATAAACCCTGTGTTATTTTAGTGTTTGAGATTACAGTTCCCATCTTTATCACTTGTGCATCATGCCCAAACTTTATCAGTAGAGATAAAACTTATGTACCTCTTCTGATTAAAAGCAAAATTAGTCAGGTAGGACCCAGTCCTATCCCCGAAGTCGCAGTCACTTCTTGAAGACATTGTAAGCTGTGGTTCACCTGCCTGTGCCAGCGTGGCCCTGTGTGATCTGGCAATGTGTTTATTTTGTGAGCGAGGCCATTGCACTGGATTCATTCCTGTGTGCTCAACAGGCCACAGCCGCTCTGCTCCTGAGATTATAACTACATAGTACGTTATAAAATGGAGAGGGACACGGGGGGTTTTGGTCAGGTTGCTTTGATACTTTCTTGATAAGTGCAGTTTTGTGGGCAGAGTCTGAGGTATTTAATTTTTTCTGCTGGAGTGACCTCACGGTAGCACTTGACCTCCCAGTCAAGCCAAGGTAGCTTTGTCCCTTGGCCACTGGGCTCAGGAGAGCCCCAGCAGATGCACCAGGTCCTGGTCAGGAGGAGTCCTGGAACACCAAACAACAGCCACCAGAGTCCCGTCATACTCAAAGTGGTTTCAATGACTGGAGGATGTGTGGTCAGAAATGAAGAGAGTGTTCAAGAATCGTTTAGATGTAGAGAATTCCTCCTGGTTAAGCAAATATCCTGCTGAGTTTCTCCTGGAAAATAATTCTACGTGTAAAGTTGTATCTTTTCCAGATTATGAGGGACGGGATATAAGAGAGAAGTGTGTAGTTCTCCAAACTTAGAAAGTATGTGGGCCTCAAACTCTTTTCCCACTTGGAAAATTTGCTGCTAAGAAAAGGAAAAAGATTTTTATAAGCAATATTTAATTCAAGCATTTGGCTAATTCTCCTGCTGCAAAGTTTTTAGGTCAAATTCTGATTCATTGATGTGCATCTGGAATGAAAAGGATTAGGAGAGGAAGTGGACTCTGAAGTTAGGAAAACTTTGGTTTCTTGTTCACTTTTTCCTACTCATCAAATGTATATTTGACCTATGTTTCTATTTTAAGTGTTGTAGGGAAACTTACTCCTACGCGTCTGCCTTTGCTCTTTTTCTGCCCATTGTCATCAGCCCTGCCATGGGCGTGTTCCATTTTACTGTTGCAGAAAGGGATCCTCATCTCTCTGGACATTACATTGTTGTACAAATGCTGGGAATTTCTACATTTATTCCATTAGGTTAGAGAATGGAAAATGGGTGGTTTATTATTCTTATTACTCATTAGAATTATGTGTTAAAGCAGTGCCCTGTTTCACAATGTGATGTTCTGCAGTAGCTCAGGGCCTGGGGGAAGCCGTGGCCGGTACCTTCCCTTTGTTGCTGTGTGTGTATGTATTCACAGAAGCGTGTGTTGTGTTCAGGATTCCTACAGGGATCACTTTGGGGATCCACCTGAAAACCTTTCATCTGGCATTAAGGTCAGTCTCCCTCTGTCTGTCCTTGCCATGTCTCTGTCGTGTGCTCCCTCAGCTCCTGTTGTTCACAATCCCACTCTCTCCCCGCCACCAAAAGCTTCCCATTTCCCGTTGTGAGTACTCTCATTCCTAGGTCTCAGGGACCTGGCAGAGTCATCAGTCCAGTGTCACTTACAGTATCCTGTAACACATGGTTGTGAGTGCTTTTTGCTTGTTGTGTTCATAAAGCAGCTACAGAGAGGCTATCGGAGGAGCCAGGTCTGCACCCCACCCCAGCTCTGGTACTGTGGAGTTGAGATGGATTTACTGCTTCCATAAATGCCGCAAACAGCATTGCCAAACCCAGTGGTTTATCTGGGGCCACCCATGTGCTCTTGAAAAAATAGCTCATCCTGGGAGAAAAGAGTGATGGGGGGTTTCCCTGAGTTTCCAGTAATTACTTTGAGAGTAATTATGTTGCTCAGAAGAAAGAGCTGCTGCTTGTCTTGTGAGAAAAAGGAGATAAGAGCAAGGGGGTTAAATGTGACAACTCTTTGGGACACTAGGCCTGCCAGTGCTCTGGAGAGGGGAGCGCACAGTGGTGATGAGCCAAATTCGCCTTGGGGCCAATAATTAGTCAGCTGGGAGTTTCCCACTGATTGAGGGTGTCCTGGGAGGTCTCCTGGAACAGGGAGAGAAGAGGGGGCTTGGCAGCGCAGAGGACCTTGTCATTTTTCTCCTGGTTTTCACCATGTAATTCATGCTTTGCTCTGTAAAGCACTGTGATATAGTTTGTATACATTATGTAAAATAAGTTGTATTCTATTATATTGAAGAAATACAAATATAAAATAAAGACAAAGGATGGAGTAAAGTAACTGTGTGGTAACTGGACCCCCAGTCCCCAATTGCACTGGATGTCCCATTCCCCAAGACTGCGGTTGCAGGTCTCTGCCGTCCCTGGAATGGTTTAGGTGTTTTCCACATGATGGCACAATGTTAAATACAGACTGTCCTGAATGAAAAGGGAAGCACGGATCAAATTCTGTCCCACATTGCTCTCCAGGAGAGCCTGTCTCCACCATCCCTGCTCTCCTGCTGTTTGTAGCATTGTGCAGCTCTTCTGTCTCAGGAGTTTTAAGAAACAATTTTTAACTGTGCTTCACTTTTTTGAAGTTGGGAAAGCTCTAATACATCTCCAGGCACAACTGATACGTGGGCCCATTAGGGACAGTGCCTGTCGGTAATGGGACAGCATTTGGCAATTTGTAATCTAGGGAAAGCAACACCCCAGCTCTCCGCAGTTTGAGTGGGGGGGAGGCTGGGAGGGAGGTGAGGATGGCTGGGAGCATTTCAGACGGGCAACTTGCTATTGCAGAAGGTGGAATCTGCCAAAAAATGCCAAGGGGAACCTTTTATGGGAACAAAGACGTGGTTGTGAGCTGCCGGGCCGCAGGGCGAGACCCTGCTCCTGCCTTTCATCCCCGAGGCGTGAGTCGCATCCCGAGCCCGTCGGGATGACATCTGCGGCACCCGGCAGGCGCTGGGGGACGTGCAGCCTCCCGAGCAGAGCCCCGAGTCCCAGCGGCTCCCGAGCGCGGCTGCTGCAAGGGCTGCCAAGGAGGTCAGCACGGGGGGCTCCCGGCACAAATCCTTCTGCTCTGTGGGAATTTCCCTCCTGAGCGACTGCTGCACTTTTTAACCCGAAGATTAATGGAAGGGGGCCGTGGAGAGGGCCGGAGCGCCGGGTATTAGTCCATCAGTCTCCAGGCAGCCGTGCACCGGTGAGTCACCGGCACCGCTCCCTGCGCGCTGCTGCCGGGCCTGGAGCTCTCCCAGCGATCCCGCCCAGCCCTGCGAGGGCTGGCAACTCGCGGGACCAGATCGCCGCATGCTGCGACTGCGGGCTGTTAATGCTATAAGATAAAAACGAATCTAGATTAATTACACTGCACATGTTATTCATCTATAATCCTGCTCCTTGGCCCTTTTCCCTCCCACCATAGCTCCCCATTGTTTTCTGTTCCTCTCTTAAGGTGTCCTTGACTTCCTTTGGGTTTCTCAATTTTTTCCAAGGGCTGGGAAGACAAAGGTGCCTGGCTGGCAGCAGTGCCTGCTCTGCCTGTTCTCCTGGGGCAGACCCATATCTGTGCATGTGAAGGCATAAACAGCCAGTCAGAGCTGTCATTTGGCTCTGATGGGTCACCAGCAGTGACTTGTGACGGCAGTGAGGTGCTGCAGCATAGCAGGGTGGGTGGCTGAAGTGCTCCTGGTCAGAGGATCATAGAATATCCGGACTTGGAAGGGACTCGTTGAGTCCAGCTCCTGGCCCAGCACAACACAACCTCAAGACACCCGAAGTGATGGTCCTGCTAGGGGATGCACATGGGATGTGTCTGTTTCCATGATGTTACAAAGATTTGTTGCTACATCCAACAGAAATGGGTTGAAAATTAAATTCAGCCATGCAGGGGACCAGCCTGTAGCTGCAACCAGTTCTTACTCTGAAACTGAGCATTGTGTCAAACCAGTTGTCTTGCTCACATGGAAGTGGTGGTGCTTGTGTGCAAACTTGTGTGCAGTCCTGGCTGCAGCACTTTGGAGTGGGACAGCCCCTCACTGCACTGTAAGGACCTGGAGGGAGAGCAGGAGAGCTGGGCCAAAATGCCAGATTTTTCATTCCTAGAACACACCTCTCACCTGCACTGCTGCCCCGTGGCTGGGGAAGAGAAGCCCCAACCACAGGTCCAGGCCTGGAGGGCTGAGGACATCCAGGTGGCCCCTCCAGCTCATCCTGCAGTGCAGGGATCCTGGCACGGGTTTGTTTAGCAGCAGGTCTGGGGTTGGGCTCAGGGGGACCTGCAGCCATGGAGACTGAGCATCGTCGCCTGCCTGTGCAGCCGCAGGAGGCTGGTGTCTGTCCCGCTGCTCTGCCTGGAGGCTGCCCAGCCCTGGTAAATCTATTGCTGCCATCGGTGCTGGGAAATGAAAAGGTGTCAGCTCAACAGGGCAGCCTGTAGGATAAGGTCTGGTTGCTGTCTGGAGCCTGTGGCAGCATTCCCAATGACTCAAGTGGGAGAAGCATCAAGACCCTGATCCCCTGAGATGATAAAGATCTAAGAGTTGCTAAATCTGGACAAAATAAGCTGTACTTTTGTTTTGCTGTGAGTTTTTCCGTGCAAGAAGTGGCTTTGAAATGATATTAATCCTCACAGAGGATTGTTGCACTTTCATGTGATGCCAGAGGGATCAGTGGATGCTCTGCTGGGGTCCCAGGGAGCAGTGCCTAGAGGTCTCCAGCGCCCTCAGCAGCAGCTGGATTATGGGCATCATTCAGGTATTTTCCAAAATGTTCTGAACTATTTTTTGCTGCAGTCACTTCCATCAGGTGTTTTTAAATGTGGTGACCATTTGTTCTTTCTCCAGCCTTTGTTTTTCTTCCCTGTTCACCTGTTTGAACACTGTTGCCGCAGGGGAATGGATTCAGAGGGTTCAACCACTGACTGGAATTTTTTTTCCTTTTATTCTTAGCCTTTTCTTTTTTTTTTTTTTTTACGACTGCATTTTTAAATGACATGTTTATAAGTGTGGACCTCATCTTCAAAACAAAGTGTACCACTAATTTTGCAAACAGCTGTTGCAAAGGAGAGCCCAGACTGGAGACCTTTCACATCTGTATCTCTGACTGTGTCCCTGCAGCAGTGGTGTCAGCACGGAGGGTTCGGGGGTAGGTGCAGGAGGGGCTCGTGACCCCCGCGGGGCAGTAAAACAGCTGTTTTGAACTCTTGGTCTGTCCCAGTGTCCCCTCAAGCTCTTCGACCAGCTCAGACATCCTCAGCACTACTCTTCCTCAAGAAAATATGCAATTTCTGAAGTGGTTTAAATACAGTAATTTGGGGAATCTGCCTGTTGGTGAAACAGACACCACCCACACCTGAACCCCTTCCCCCTGCACCTGCTCCCCGCGAGCACCAGCCTCGGGAAGCTGTGGCGTTTCCCACCAAAACCAACCCGTCTGTGGTTATGTTTTCAGTGGCACTTCGTGCATCTGCTTTAGATTGCTTTAAATTACAGCAAGGGGGCAGCTATGTTTAAATGGACTCAGAGGTGAGACCAAAGAAATGAGGCTTAAAATTCAAAGCAATCCAACTTGCCCTGCCATGGCGTAATGGTCTGAGTAAGGCGCTGGCACAGAGCCACCTCCCTGCCTCCTGGGAGAGATGCTTTAAAAGCTCCTCACATGGGCAGTTCAAACGATGTACACATGAGGGAAAAGAAAATAGTGTTTAATTGAAACTCTGCACATGTATATATGTTTTTAGGATAAACAAAACAGATTGGGCAAATATTTACTTCTGCCCCTACTGCTACAAAGCAAACTTTCCCACAGCTTTTGACAGAGATAATCTGTTTTTTAGCCATGATGGTGAATTTGTAATGACAAGGTTTCATTCTGAATGTTTCAGGATTTCCTGATTGGTTCTCATGCAATTATTTTGATTAACAATGAGGTTTTCAGACTAACTTGAAAGGGTCTCAGAGCCTTAGGAATAACCTGGCTCTTGATTATTCCTCTCACTGGGATTATTTTCTGCAGCTTTCTAGCACTGGAATCAAATTCTTTGGAAATCAAAGAAACCTACATCTTAAAAAATATTTCACATCTCCACCGCCCTCTGAGAAGGGTTTCTTTAAGTTTAGAAAAATGCCTGTACCCATATAAAAAAAAAATAAAAACATAAAACTGGAATAAGAATGAAATCCCAATATAATTTTTTAATGAAAAGATGTATTTTTAATAAAAAGATTAATGCTTTAGGTGGTCATTTCTGTGAGAAGACAACATCTGAAAACAGAAACTGAGAAGTATTCAGGGCATTTCTGATTAAAAAAGAAATGAGATCTCATACTAGAAACCTCTGGATGTTTCTCTTTCATTTATAAACATAGGAGGGAGCTTAAGGAATTAGGAAACATCCATTAGTTCTGTTTGCTCAGATTTCATTGTTCTGCTCTTATCACATAGATTTTTTACCCTTTAAGATGATGTGGAAATCTCAGACTGGCTTTAGAGTGTGCACGCCAGCAGATCCCCTCCTCACTGCCTGTCTCTGTCCTGCAGAAGATGGCATCTTTCTGCAGATGGGAACAATCCTCAGGAGTTTCCCGGTAGAAAATGCCATCACTGGCAAGTATCCTTCAGTAAAAGCGATGTATGGTGTGCTGGGACTCAGTGCATCCCGGGCAGGATCCAAATCAGCAGGGACTGCACCTCCTTGACCTGTTCCCACAGCTGCCCACAGGGCATGGGGCTCCTGCTCATGGGCCGGTGAGAAATGAGAGCTGGCTCCTGCTCCCGAGAGATGCCCGTGGGATAACCCACCCTCTCTATTTTCAGCTGGGAACTCACCAGCATTTAATGCAGCTGCTTACCTGACACCAGGGAGGGCTGGGCCGGGGTGCTGGAGCTGCCTTGCCCCACGGGGAGGGCAGGGTCACCAGCGAGGCTCCACAGTGCCCACCCTGGCTCTGCCACCCCTCACTGAACTGCTGGAGAAGATGGAAGGTTGACGTCAACCTGCTGAGCCTAAACATTTGCGATGCAACACTGTGAGATGTCTGCTGCAACAGGTCTTGCATTTGCCATCCATGTCCTAGATTAATTTGTCACCTCATAGTAATTTAAATAGAATGGTGGATTTAAGCGTCATAGTGGCAGAACTCAGTGAGGATTGAGAGGGTTGGTTTTGATAGAAGCTGAGAAGACTGTAAGTTAAAAAAACCTAGTTTTTGCTTTCTGTGAAAGTGATGCTTTCTGAGTTCAAGCAGTTACAGAACCAAACTGTCCAAATTTAGCAAACACATCGGCTAAAGGTAACTGTAGCAGCGTATTTTCCTTCACACCGCCAAAAATGGAAACATAAGCCATGTGTCTGATGTCATCTCCATACAGATGGGTTTGAAATGCTGGCTCCCATCTGAAACATCATTACTTTTACAGTGAACTTTTAAAAACTCTATTATTGCTGCTAATATTATGTGTATGTATTTTAGAAGTAATTTCCCCGGACTCCAATAAAGCGTTCTAACAGAGTTTTGTTCTCTAAACAATTTTAACCCATGTTTTGCCTTTTGGGGAGTACTTTTGGCCCCCAGGCAACACAGAAGAAAAATTACTGGCTAAGTAACACCAGATGCAGGGGAGACTGCTGGCCACTAGAGAGCTCCCAGATGAGAAGGCCTTTCAGGTTGAAATACAAATATGTTTTGTAATGAAAGCAGAAACCCTCTTTTACTTTAGGGCACAGGGACCAGCCATGAAACACAGAAAGGTTTCTTGCTTGGGTTACAGCAAGAGGCATCATTATCCATAATTACATTTTTCATACCTGAAATCAAAAGCCTCAAAGCTGTTCTCCCTCCAGGGCAAGTTTGGAAAATTATCTTAAATGTTGGTTTTTGCTGATCTCAGGGGTGAATGAAAAGCTGCTGCAGCCCCTTGATAAGGGTGTCTGCATGGGCATTATGTGTCACCCACCATCTCGTGCCCCGTCAATGGTGCAGCCTCAGAGATGCCATGTGTCATCTGGAATTACAGCACTGCAGTCACAGCCTCCTGCTCTGGGGAAAAAGGGCAGGGGGGCACCTCTCCCCTTCCTCTCCCTCACTCAGGCTCCTGTTACTGGGGACAAAAGTAATCTTTTGCATAAATCACAGTGCCTGGGAGCTGAAGGGGTCTGGCTGTGGCATGCACCGATGGTCCTTTGGGAATCACCTTTGGGACAAGAATCACTCTGCCAGGTGCACCCCCTCTGGAGGGGCTGGCTGAGGGTCATGTTATTTGTACTGGGCCAAAATGCACTGGATTGGCACAAGGGTCTCAGCAAACCTGCACCTCACAAGTGAAGCCCAACCACAGGGTGCAGGGTGGGACATACTGGCGTCGGAGCCGTGAGTTACAGGAGCCTTGTGCTGGTTGTTTGCTGTGAGCACTTTGTTGCCAGTGACGAGGACCCATCTGGATTCCTGCAGCTGCATGGGCTGGTGCCCTGGAAAGGACACAGAGGTTGAGCAGGGGCGGGCAGCAGCTGGGCTCAGCATGGCGAGTGCCAGTGCGCCTGGGCCAGCGAGTGCTGTGCCCACAGGACACTGCAACACCCGGGGTAGAAAATCTCCAACACAGCTTGGACCTGCTGCCTTCCTGCCAGCCCCATGAAATGCTCCTGTCCCTGCCATGTGTGGCCTTCTCTGTGACATCCTGCAGCCTGCCCAGCTGGCACATCCTCCTTTGGAGGAAGACGGTAAGTTCACACCTGTCCCTTTCCTGTGACTGCCACCACAGCTGGGCAAGAGGGCAGCCCATGTGTGGCAGCGAGGGTGGGTTTTTGTACTGAGCCGTGATTTCATGCCTAACAAGTGGTGTTTGAAGAAGCCTTGCAAAGGGCCAGATTTAGCTAACTTTCCTGGGGGGTAGGAGCCTAGAAGTTCCCATCTGCCCCCTCTGAACAGGCTGCAGAGGACAGTGTGTGGCTGAGGGTGAGAGGGAGCCCACAGTCAGGGATGGGGGACAGGACACAATGCTTTGAAACCCAGAAAGTGTTTCCATTGCTCAACAGTCACACAGCAGAGGAGTGCAAGAAGAACATGGAGGTCAGGGTTGACATCATCACATAACCATTTTAAACATCTTGCTGGAAACAGCAGCAGTTGGAGCTCCTGATGGCTGCCACCATTCTGTCCTATGCATTTTGGTAGTACCACATGCAGGGCCTGGGGCTGGTGTGCAGAGAGCTGGAAACCCAGTGGGCTGCGAGGGCAAAGCAGAGGAAACTTTTTCCCTATGCTCTTGCACAGGCATCTTGAGCTGGACCACAAAACCCCATCACCAGGAACCCCGCCCTGATCAAAGCAAGGAGGGAGGTGGGTGCCCAGGGATGGGCAAGGCCAGGCTAGGGCTGGCTGGGGTTTCCTGGCAGCCGGGTTGGGGCTGGGATTTTTTTTTCCCAGTGCGTCCTGTCAGATCTGGGTTTCTCCTCTGCCAGAAGCAATTTCCATCCCGTTCAAATTCCCAGGGGCTTGGTGAGAAAGGGAGAAAAGTGCTGTCAAAGGTTTTCCCCTTCTCTTCCAAAGTGTAAGCCCCTGGGGTCCCCGGCAGGGATTTGGCAGCCACAGGAATGCGTGGGAATATGGGAGACTTCGGGACAGGGCTTAGGGGTGTACATTGTTAAGAGGAATATCTCGTCTAGGTCTTGTCTACATCACACTCACCCCCAAGTCTCAGAGCAAAACTGTCCATGCCGACCCCCCACATCCCGGTTTCTCTCAGGTGTGTGTCCTTGTTCTCGGCAGCCTGGGACAAGGGTGTGCTCAGCGTCCCTGGCAAGGGATGAGCGCAGCGCCGCAGCATTTGCTGATATTTTGCCTTTCAGGGCGTGAAGGAGTTAAACTTTTCAGATGGAAAGCGAACTGAAGATCAGACCAGCAGCCTGGTGACCTCCCGCTGCTGGGACAGCAGCAGCTCCCAGCCAAGCCCGGCAGTTCCATCCATCCATCGGCGCGGTGGGGCCGCGGGGAGCAGCGGACGGTAGGTGCGAGGGGCGGCGTGGCCGGGCACCATGTGGGACCTGCCCTCGGCTCCGGCGGGACCCCGGGCTGGGGCGGAGGGGGGTGGCAGGAGGTGAGGGTCCGTGGGATGGAGGGAGCGCCCGGAGGGCTGTCCCTGCTCTGCTCTCAGGAAAGGGGTTGCTCAGAGTGAGCTTGTCCTGACGCTGCCTGGGGAACTATGATTTCTTGTCTTTTGGGACACTCAGTCGGCAGAGTTTTCCCAAACCGAGAGTTTGGGAAAAGAACAGTTTTGTAATTGAACTCCTTGCATGCAGCAAGGGAGGACACTGTGGGGTTATTTCTCCCTGATGAGGAAGGAATGACAGCCGCATTATTTAATCCTGTCCTCTGAAGACGGCCAGCAATTTACCAATGCTGCAAAAAGCAGCAGATGTCAGTTTAAAGTTTCTAAACAATGAAAGATTTTGACAGAAGTGGAAATTGGGGTTTTTTTTCCCCTTGAACTGAAAATATTGTGGTCTGATTGTAAGTAATGTCAGGCATAGTCTGTTGTGCTAAGTTGTCTCCCTGGCTCTTCAGTTTATTGAGCGATAGCAAAGACGCTCTGGTTCAAAGACAAAGTGTCAGCAATCTGAAAGTTTATCTTGCAGTAATAAAGTGGTATTGTTTTACCTAAAGATTTGCATAAACATTTATCATATAATTTGCATTGTAGTGTAATCCTTTTGCATTATAGAATTCTCTCGTTCAGAAATCATGGCTAAATCAAAAGTCATGATAATTTCTGGTGAAGAAACAAGTCTTACTTAACATAGTCAAAAGAAAAACAAGTAGAACCACAACACTATAAAATTAAAACCAAAGTCCTATATTGTTCCCTTCACTGCAAGAATATCCTCAACCCTTATGGCATTTTATGTTTTTCCTTAGAAAGAAACCAGAAGACATATTTCCCTAAAATTTGAGACCTTTTTTTTAAACTGAAATGCTCTTGGGATGGTGTTTGAAAGAGGTTGCCAGGCTGCTAAGCGGTAGTTTCTGCCCAGGCAAATGGAACTGCAATCACCACATTTCAGAGTCAGAAAAGCTCCAATTGCTCTTTACTGGCCTCCCAGTCGCTAGAACGCGATTCCCCCAAGGTACTTTCTGGCCAGAGATGAGGCTCTTGATTACAGAAATGCAGGTCTCCTGGTAATTGCATTTGATTTATTCTTCTGTATCACGGAGAACAAGTCAGTGTTATTCTTTGGAAGTATGAACTCTTCCAAATGCTAACGTGTGGGGAGAAAGAAAACAGCAATTTTTATTATCTTCTTAACAACAGCCCACAGGAATGTGCTTTGCAGTGAGTGCAGCTTATGAGTCCTCCTGCCTCAGCTCTGGCCTTTTCTGGGGGCTGCCGGCACAGCCAGGAACCCCTCTGCCGACTGGCCAAAAATCCATCAGGGAAGTAATAATCCAAGAGGGGGGAAAGGAGGCCGTGGGGTACATTATGAAAGGGGATCTGAAAAGTCGTTAGTAGAAATGCAGTGGGGAGCCTCACTCCTGAGGACATCCCAGAGATAGTCTGTGGCTGCTCAGTAGGATCCATGGGGGATCTGGAGCACCTCCTGGGGCCAGGCAGCACCTGATGTAGGTGACATCACACAGTTCCCTGGTGATTTGTCTCTTAGGACTGCTGGGAAGGGATGCTGGATGCTATGGCTTTTGTCATTGACTTAACGCCTTTCCACAACGGTGGGGTTTGCCCTGCAGACATCCCTGTCTGCCCCTCTCTCTATAATTGATGTCACAGAGAAAATGTCCTTAGGCAGGTCGTAATTTGTCTGAGAGGAGCAGAACCTGCCCAGGCTGGTGGGGTTTATTCAGCAGGGACTTGATACTACTCTCATTCGAGTGGATAATAAAACTGCCTTTGATGTTTTTCAATCACTGCTGGCTTTCTATGGACTCTCAATAACACTGCAGTCATGCCCAGAGTGTGCGAGTGTGCGGGGGGTGCACAGCGCAGAGAAGTCTCCTGTATCCTGTTTTTGTAAAGGGCTTTTCCTCTTAGTAGTTGTAGTGAAAACAAACATGTGGGAGAACAATGGGACTTTTTTTCTGTTTTCCTCTAGATTTTTAAATACAACAGAAAGTCATTAGAATTGAATAAAGTGCATTAACACAAAAGGGATTCCTATATGTTAATGAGGAAAGTAAGCGTAACTATGTGAACATAGAATCACAAGCACAAAGGTCATTTGCCTTCTTGATCTCAGCCTGTGTTTTTGCAGTTGAAAGCCTATTCATTAAATGTCTTGTGAAAACAGGGCACTGGTAAAGCAGAACAATGCCTGTGCCATAAAGCTGTTATCTGTGGTAGAGGAGGGTCAGCTTCACACCCCAGAGAAACGCCCTCGAATGCTGCTGGGCACTCCGCAGGCTTTGGAGTTGGCAACTCAGCAGGGACCAAAGGGGAGTCCGCAGAAAGGATTTCCTTTCTTCAGATAAACCCAGAGGTATTGTATTTGTTGTGTCTAAAATATTTTTCAATGAGCAAACAAGGATAATCCTAGCTGCTGTAAAAATGGAAATAATATTAAGATGTTAATACTTTCTAGGAATAAAACTTGGAATCACTGTTCATGGGATGAATTGCTCCTAAGAAAACAGGGACTAGGATGAAGCACAGTATATACGGTGGGACAACTGCCTTCAACTGTTCCTATTTAAATGACATGTGTCTTAGAGAAACATCTGACATTGATTCTTCCATATGAGAGGTGGAGGATCCACTGTAAGAGATAGTTAAGGGTACAGTTAGCTGTTCACAAGGTCAAGTTACTCCTGTTTGAACATGCATTTCCCTAGTGTGTGGGTGCTGAGCTGCAGCTTTCTGAGTCACTTTTTCCCTGGGAAGTGGAAATCCCTCTCCTCTGACATTGCTCTCTCCATGCAGGTGCTGCAGCTCGTGACCACGTCTGGCCTTGACCTTCTCACCAGCAGATCAGGATCCCAGAGCCCTTCACTCTAAGGTAGGTTTCCTGTGCCTTAGCCATCATCCTCCTTGCTGCTCTCCTTTTTCTTATTGTCTTTTCTGAGTGGCAAATACCATACTGGCATGCAGTTTTCAAGTGTGTTTATATGGAATGAGATTATTCATGCTTCTGACAAAGTCCAATACTCTTCTGACAGAGTAACTTGCACTTTACTTTTAGAAGGCACCATATCCAGGGCTCTCCAGGTATCACAGGCTTAGTTTCGCTTTACCACCTGTTTCATAAACTGGTGTCACTGGTTTATTAAAGAAGGGCTGCTTGTCATTGTTAATTGAAGTGCAGCTGTGTGTGGACACCAAGGTGAGGACACCTTCCAGACCCCATCCATCAGTGGGCAGGTGAGAAAGGCTGAGGAGATATTGGTAGGACCAGGTTTCATCTCAGTGTGTTTTCTTTCTGTTGAGATCAAAGTGCTTTGTGAAATCAATATGAATTTGAAGGGATTATTTTAAGAGTGGGAGAAAGGGATAAGGTGCAATAATATCAAAGTACCACGTTCAACATTATTTGGAGTGTAAGGTTTCGGATTTATTTTGAAACAACATATCCTTTCAAGAATTGGTTTGCTTATATTCAGTTCTAACACATAATACAAAGTCAAAAAGAACAGTATAGAAGTGCCTGAAACCGAGAGGAGCAGCTTTTTGCCATCACTCTCCAGAGAACTGTATGAATTGGGGTCTTGGCTCCAAGTCTTAGTGATGCTAAATTTAAAAATCCTTTCAAAACAGGGCTCAACCTTTCTCACAAGTCTCTTCATAAAAAGCTCAATGTTGAAGTGATAATGTTTGGAACAAAGAACACTTAGTATAAACATTTAGCTTGTACTAAATAAATTACACTTGGTCTTACAGTCACGTTACTGGTGACAGCTTGTACAGCCTGCACCCTTCCCCTGTAATTCACCAGAACGAAGCAAATATACATTGTTGGGAAAAATTTCTTGACTCTTGTCAAAGAGCCCAACTGCTGTCAGCAAACATATTGTGGGAATATGAATCTGGAAACAAACAGATCATTAAAGGGTGAGTTAAGGTTTTGTGATTTAATTCTAAACATGTTGAGTGAGTGAACTAGAGATGTATAATGCCAGAAAAACTGCACACCAGAAGAGTTTCTTTCTTTAATGAAAGCTGGTATTTTTATTGAATACAAAGTGCTTTGGGTGACAAAGATGGTTACATATGGAAAATATGAAGTTTTGCTTGTTCTGGAGAATTATGAAGATCATTTGATTAGAAGTAATGTTGTGCCAATGCAAGTTTAACATTCTTTCCTTTGTGGAAATTATTCATCCATTTACAGAACTATATTAAAGTACAATAATTTTCCAATGTTTAAAAGAGAATGTATACAGAGGATCTCTGCTTGGACAGTGAGTAGTGACCTGGGCTGGTGCAGTCACATCTCTGGTTGGATATCATCTGTGCTTTGCCCTGTTACAGCTGTACCAGGGTTGAGAAAATAAAACTTCCCAGATCAGAGCATCCTTTTTGGGAAAAGCCTGAGCTGGGGTTGTGGTACTGCCCAGCCTGCTCCAACTGCCAGAGGCACTTGGTCAAGGACCATCAGGAAGGCAGGGAGCCAGAGGAGCTCTTTGGAGGTCTCCTGAGAGGACTTGTAAATCATCTGCGGAATCCTGAGAGGGCACAACTGTTCTCAGCCTTTTAGAGAAATGCAGTCATGTCGGGGCAGGAAGGAGGAAGAGAGCCAGGCCCCATTCCCCAGCATGAGACCCTGCATCCCTTGGGATGGACCGAGTGCCTGTGACCAGGCTTGGGCCTCTTCTGGGCTTTCATTCTTGTGACACATCTCGAAGCCCTCCCCCGTGTCTGGTCACATCACTGTAGAACGGCTATCCCCATCTGCCCCAGCCCCTGCTCTGCAGGGACAGCCACAAGGCGGTCTGTGTCCTTGTGTACTTTGGCAGATGCTGGAAACTTTGCTCTCTCAGGGAAAAGCTGCTTTGGTCTCTTCCCTTCTATAGCCAGACAGCTACTGTCTTGGCCTCGCCGCTACCCGAAAGGCAGCCTGAGCTGCTCTGCTGTACTTGAGAGGAGAAGGCTACGGTGAGGGAGCAGCAGGACATCTTCACTTCAGAGTGTACCACCGGGACCATGCAGACCTGGAAGTCTTCAAAGGCAGTTCCTCTGTGGGGCACCTATCCCTGGAGCATTTCCTTCAGGCAATAGCTGCTCTGCACAGTGTCAGTCTAATGAAAAGACAATATCCTCTGAGACTGTCAACCTTGTCTACCCTCTAGCACATCCAACTACATCCTGGGTTTCCCTAAAATTCAAGGATTTGCTTCCTGTGATCTTTCTATCCCACTGGCACCATTAACCTAAATACAAATAGGAAATTAGAAGAAATTTCCCAGAGTCTTTGACAAGATAGCAAAACGTTTCTCTTTCTCAGGACCAGAAAGATGTTTTTATTGGAGTAAATGCCCCTGCAAAACTGACTGCAGCCCCACGAGCTGCTTGTGGCTGGGGAGACCCTCTCTGGGGGCACAATGGGGCTCAGACCTTGAGGTGGCTTCAGCTGCCCCTGCTGCAAAAGGATCCCTTCATGACCATGGGCCAGAGTCTTTCTCAGTGCCATCAACACATCTCTTGCCTGGCCCTTCTGCTGGGCTGTCTGCAGTGTGCTCAGGCTTACAGTTATTTCAATACTGTGTTTTATATGCTGTTAATTTTATAACAAGGTAGAAGTTGATCAATACTTTCTCTTATTTCCTGCCTTCCCTCATTTGATTTGTTCACAAATCAAAAACTCTGGCCATCTCTGTGAATCCAGCCCAGCACTCAGCATACAGTTATGAGGGACTCACGGGATGCACCGATGCTCATCTCAGGGTGAAGGAACAGCTTTTTGCTGCCCTTCATTTCCTCTAGGAGAGAGCACTGTTGCAGGAGCAGGCTGCAAGAACACGGGAGCACTGCCTGGAGATTTTGGGCTGTCGCGAGAAGATACCAGATGACAGTTTCGGAAAATCTGCCCACTGGAATCTGAGGTTCAGAAGTGTTAATGGCTGGGATAATGTGTTGTTTATTGCAAACAGGCATCTGCAGTGGCCTCAAAGGCCTGGATGTCCGACTGCCCTGTTACATGCATCAAAAGCCCTCTTAAGAGTCTCAGTCCCAAATTCAGCCTCCAAAGCCAAACGGTGATGGTATCACATTCGCTTTTCATTTCTGTGTAGGCACTATGCCCATGCAGTTATAACACAGCTGAGTCTGATTTTCATATAGTTCATTGTTTACTCATGACTTACTATAAAGTTGAGCTTGTCTTATTTATGAGCAGCCATGAAGATATGGGATTTCATCCACTGGGTGATGACTCATGC
This sequence comes from Pomatostomus ruficeps, assembly GCA_013400735.1. Classification (NCBI taxonomy): domain Eukaryota; kingdom Metazoa; phylum Chordata; class Aves; order Passeriformes; family Timaliidae; genus Pomatostomus; species Pomatostomus ruficeps. The sequence goes on along the minus strand of VYZT01057686.1, from coordinate 178,669 downwards.
ATTGGGTTGGACTCTTTAGCTCCTAATACGTGACATACTTTGGACTGTTGGATGAACAGCATTTCTGCATGAGCTCAAATTAAATGAGGTGAATGGAAATAATTAGTTGTTTGTTTTTAAAATCATGTTTGTAGCTGGGTTTGTGCTGGTTCAGCTTCGGGCTCATTCTAGCAATGTGTAGAAGGGCAGGATGAGTTGCTGTATGCTATGGTGGAGAGGTGATGAACAGCATTTCAGAGTCAGACATCTAAACATGCCAGGGGCAACTTTGCTTTATTTCTGTTGCACAAGGAAAAGCTTTGCAGTGATGGAGCATTTGATACTTTCTATGAACTTTAATGACTGCAACATTTCTTGTGCTGCTGCAAACAATTTGAGAAACTAATTTGTAAAATCACTCATAAAAATCTCATGTTCTTTCTGTAATAATAAAGCTCCTCGGCTGGAAAAAGAAATACAAATCCTCAGAAAGAGCAGCTCAGCAGGAGTGTACTTCAGCCGCTCTTGTCTTGGGCATGCTCTCCCCTCCTGTGGGTGCGTCATGCCCCATGAGTTCAACAGGAAGGATTCATGCGCAGTCAGAAATATCGCCCCCGGTAACGCTCAACTACATAAGGAAAATGAAAAGTTTTTAAAATCTTTTCGCCCTCTTCCTGCCCCCAGCTCTGAGGGATGGGACCAGGACCATGGGAAATGTCGGAGTAACTTTGTCGCAGTGAGCGGTTGTTACGGCTTACAAGTTTTCACAGCCAGGAGCCCTGCCAGCAGAAATTTATGCCTCCATTTCAGCAGTAACGATGCTTCCCAGAGCTGTCGGCCGGCGGCCGGCTGGGAGGCAGCGGCGGGGCGTGTGGGGGACTCGCCATGACATAACCACATTCCTGCGGCATGAGGAGATACTCCCAGGCCGCAGCAGGGGCAGCACAGCCCCTTCCCTGCTCCCACCCCACCACTGCAGTTCTCAAGGCCTCCAGAGCACAAATGAACCCATCGGCTCCTCAGGGTTTGGGTGATTTTGGGACAGAGTGGCTGAAAAGTCGCCCATTGGAAAAGGACCTGGGGGTGCTGGTTGACAGTGGCTGAACATGAGCCAGGTGTGCCCAGGTGGCCAAGAAGGCCAGTGGCATCCTGGCTGTATCAGCCATAGTGCGGCCAACAGGACCATGGCCTGACTGTCCCCCTGTACTGGGCACTGTAGAGGCCGCAGCTCAAATCCTGGGTTCAGTTTTGGGCCCCTCACTGCACAAAAGACACTGAGGAGCTGGAGAGTGTCCAGGGAAGGGCAGCAGAGCTGGGGAAGGGGCTGGAGCACAAGTCTCCTTGGGAGTAGCTGTGGTTGTTTAGCCTGGAGAAAAGGAGGCTCAGGGGCGACCTTATGGCTCTACAACACCTGACAGGAGATTGTAGCCAGGTGGGGAGTGGGCTCTTCTCCCACGTAACAACTGACAAGATGAGGAAACAGCCCCAAGTTATGCCAGGGAGTTTAGATTGGATATTAAGGAAAACTTCTTCACCAAAAGCACGTCAAGCACTGGAACGGGCTGCCCAGGTCAGTGGTGGAATCACCATCCCTGGAGGTGTTTAAAAGCCGTGTAGCTGTGGCACTGAGGGACGTGGGTTAGTGGTGGCTTGGCAGTGCTGGGTTAATGGTTGGACTTGGTGATCTTAGAGGGATTTTCCAGCCTAAGCGATTCTATGGATGTATGATTTCACCGCCGCGGGGTTTTTTTTTGCAGGGATTTTTATCAAATTAAAGCAATAAGGCGTTTTGCTGGGACTTGTCCGGCGCCGGGAGCTGCGGGGCCGCCGTGAGGGCCGCGCCTGGTGGGGCTCGGCGGGCCGGCAGGGGGCAGCAGTGCCAAGGGCTGTGTGGGCGCGGCGGGCATGGAGCCGGGCATGGAGTCGGGCATGGAGCCGGGCATGGAGCCGCGGGGCCGGAGCCGGGCACGGAGCCGCTGGGATGGAGCCGCGGGGATGGAGCCCGGCATGGAGCGGCGGGGATGGAGCCACGGGCATGGAGCGGCGGGGATGGAGCCGCGGGGATGAAGCCGAGCATGGAGCCGCGGGGATGGAGCCGGGCATGGAGCCGCGGGGATGGAGCCGGGCTGGGCCCGCAGGGACCCCGTGCCCGCTTCGTCAGTGTTCCTAGGAGCTGCCAGAGCGGCTGGATCTGCTGGGGAGGGTAACCGGTCTGCCCCACCCTCGGACAATGAAGCCGTTCTCCAGTTGCACTTGACCAGTCTGCAACTGCTTCATCACCCCCTGCCACTTCGCTACTGGAAGTTTGCTGCGGTCAAGGAACCTGGGAGAGGATTTCTGCTTTGCAGAAGGAAAATTTGCAGTTGCTGTGAGAACCACAGAAAACTTAGCACGCCACTGCCAAGGCTGACAAAGGAGCAGGAGGAAGGCTCCTGTGGGGCCAAACCAGCCTGTCACAGGACAGGGTATGGCTCATCAGTCTGTATGGAGCTCCCAGGCTCTGGGCTGTGGCTGCACCGCCTTACCTGTGCCAGCTGAGCACCAGCAGCACCAGAGTGTTAACAGCCAGACCGGTGCTTTTCCCACAGGACTGAAGCCTTTCACTGTGGAGTCTTCCCACCTACTGCTCCCAGAGAGACGGAGATAACACAGGTGTGCTGGCATATGCCTCGCTCAGCCCCATGCTTTAAGACACAGTCATACCAGCTGCTTGCCAGCCAGTGATGGCTGTGCCAAAGGGACTGAAGTCCATGAAGAACAGAAGAAGAGTTTCACATACAAAGTTCAACAAAGAGGAAATATATCCAGAAGACAACTGCCGTGCAGAAAGCAGGAGAAGGAGACTTCTTGTGGGTGCACCTGGCCCTCCTGGTGCGTCTTGCAAGCTGGGGGCTGTTTCTGGTCCCTAAAGGAGCTGTTGCCATCTCCCTCCCCAGGCTCGAGCCTCAGAGAAGCCAAAAGCAAACAAGGGCCCCCAGAGGCACCTGGGCGGCCACCATGCTGTGCCTGTGCAAACAGCCAGTGCCTCTGAGAGGGCAGTGGTGATAATCCAGAGCTTTGCAGAGCTCCTGCAGCCCAGCACTGGTGACATCCTCACTGCCAGGCCCCTGTGGGGCTCCCACATAGCACAACTGGCCCAAGCTGGATCAGATCACTTCCATCCTGCTGCAAACCATGTTATCACCAGGGCTGTAAAGATAAAACCACTTACCTGGGGCTGCTCTAAGTCACTCTTCCCTCCCCCTTCTTTAACACCACTATTGCAGCAATGGGGCAGCTGGAACTAAGGCACAGCAACCACCCTCAGAAAAGGGTCTCAAACCATGCCCAACCCTGTTTCCCTATTACATTTGGCTCTTGCTTGCTCTGATTAGTACCAGGCTCTTGGTTGGTGTTCTAACCTGTAGGGAAGTGACAGTGCTTACAATGACAAGGTTCCTTGCTTAGAGTGCCGTACCAGATGGCTGATGTGAAGTGCAGTGTCAGCTGCTGCAGTGGCTGAATTGCCCTTTGAAATACACAATTCTTTGATTGAAAAGGGTCTATTTTTACCTTTTGGTCCTTTTCAATTAGACAGCTTGTGACTGGGCTCATTCTCAATATTATCTCCCTTTTCAGGACTGTCAGGCACACAAGGAGGAAGAGGTGCCAGCTGCCCAGCTAGCTCCACCAGGAACACCTTTCTGATGCCATCCTCTCCAATTAGCATACCTTTTATCCCCTTTTTTTTTTATTATTATTTTTTTAGCTAGTGGTTTTGGGCCTGCTTCACAAAACCCAGTAATCATCATTTTGAAAAAAGCAGGAACCTGGGAGGTGCAAATTTTGCCCTACAAGGCAAAGGTTGAGCCAGAGCAGAATGAGGATCCCCATAGGGAAATCTCACATTTTTTAGGGAAAGCATACAGCCAGAGAAGATCCTAGGACTTGGTAAGACCTTGATTGTGCCATGGGGTGGGTGATTTGTTCAGCTTTCTTCCTGTCCTGTTTTCTCCCATCTGATAACTCCTGTTTGTTTGGACAAACCCTTGCTGAGCTGTCCCCGACACCCAGCCCCCTAATTCATTCAAGGAACACACAGCCCAGGGTTTTCCAAACTACCACCTACCTCCTGCCCACCCTAGGGTGATGTCTTCCCTTTGTTCTGGGACAGCGGCAACACCCTGCCCTTTTCCCCCGGCTGGTGCTTCTTGCACCCGCACACCCGCCTTTCCTCTTCGAGGGTGTTGCTGGGCAGAGCTCAGCTGCAGGACATTGTTATGCTGCAATATACTTACTAATAGCAGAACTGACTAACAGCTACGCAGGGGGAAGGGTGGCTTGAGGCTGGTGACTGCTGGCCAAGTCCAAGTGCTTTTCTTCTGCCTTTTATTATTCCTAATTCTCACCCAAATCAACGTGATGCTGTCCACAGAGGCCTCTGCCAGTCCTTCTGCTCCTGCAACATGTTTAAAATGTTAGATTCCTTTTGAGTAGAGGAATGCCCCCAAACACATGGCCTCACACGTACAAGCATTTATGGAGGAAGTTAAATTCTCTAATTGCTTGGCTGGATCAAGCCCAGGCTGCCAGCACTGCACTGAGCTGAGCAGCAGAACAATGTACAGCCCTTGTGTCCTTATGCACCAGGCAAGGCTTATCAGCCCATGTAGGGGCTAATAAAGCAGCTTTCAAATGAGTCAGTAGGCTTAAGGCTTCTTTTACGCAAGATTTCTGTCTGGGAATATTTTTGTGAGAATGTTTAAAAAAGAGAAAGGAGCATGACTTCAGCCTTTTGCAGAAAGCAAATCCACTTAAAGTGCTTTTGGGGTTGGTTATTCACCATCACAAGAACGCTACAGTGGGGACGGTAGAAGTGAGCACCACAGTGTCATGCCTTTTCTCTGAAATAGCTGGGATGTTGTGTTTTCACTCACTCTATGCACTGGCATTTTCACCCCACTGCTGCATCCTGGGGCGTGTGCCAGGAGAGCCAAACAACCTCCCCCTTTGGCTGGACATAGGTCAACAATTTTGTTTATGTCACAAAGAAGAGTTTTGGTTTGTTTAAAAAATATACACTGTTCCCCTGGAAAGTGTTCCTTCCTACGCTACATCCAGCTGTCCCAAGGAGGAACTTGGCTGCTCCTCAGCAGTCAAACACAGCTATTCATCTGTATCTCAGGTTAAAACAGCTCCTGAAGAGTAACTGGGGAACACTTGGAATTCTGCACAGTCCATGAGCTCTGGCAGATGTGAGATGCTTAATTCCAGCTTTACACCGTCACTCCTGCACACTCCAACTCACAGAGTAAAAGAACAAGAAAAGAAATTCAAACCCTGAGAAAAATGGGTGTATCATCTTAGGAAGAGAGCTCTGGTTACTCTGAGTGCAAACACAAGCAGTAGGTAAGGTTGGAAGCAAGCACAGAAAATGTCTAATGAGGCCCGTGCCTGCGGTATCTGCTAGGCCAGGAAGCCCTGATTAGCTGCACACTGGAGCATTGTGTGGGTTTGTATAGGATCTGACTTCCCAGGTCATGAAATCAGATCCTGAGTTATTTTAAAAATGAGCTGCTATTTCAAATTATTTTTCAACTTCATGTTTGATATGTCAAGTCACATTTATTTGGGTAAGCTATGTTTCGCTCGGACACCCACAGCGCAGCCATCGCCGCATTCCTGGTGCTCGGTGGGGGTTCTGGCTGAGAGCAGGCACAGCCGTGGGGACATTTGCAGTGCCAGGCATTGTCCTCAGGTACCAACACAACTTTGTTTGGATTTTGGAAAGAGAGATGCTTATACATGGCTGCGAGTATATGTTTTTTCATTTAAAATCAACTTCACAAATCAGAAGTAAAATTAAACACCCTGCAGCAGTTTATCAGTCAGAAAAACAGATGAACCGAGAAAAAGAGATGAACTTCACAACATTTCCATGGGAACAAGCAGAAAGGGTATTTTGGACAAATAAATTAGGTGAATTCCTGCATGAGACACTCCCAGGGAATGCCCTGTCCTTGCTCTTCCAGTATGTGCTAGATGGATTTCAGTTTAGTTTTCTCCTCTGATTTCAGGATAGCAAAAAGCACAAGCAGCCTTGCTCTTGGGCTGTTTACAGCCTGTGTCAAAACCAGAGCTTTAAATTCCAGCTGCGAGTCTCCTTGGGACCAAGGCAAAAGCAGCACTGTAAGTTCTGGCAAAACACTGTGTTTGCCAGATGGATGGCTGCTTTTGGCACTAGTTTCAGCTTCTGGATAGATATATAATGCAGCAAGACATATATATACACATATATAATGCAGCAAGAACTCTGTACAGAAGAAAAACCCTGTTCTTCCAGACACTGAGAAATGAAAATTGCCCCAGACACAACTGCTACTAGAAGCAACTGTTGCCTGAATACACTTTCAAATGATAAATTTCAATACAAATTCCAGAACAAGTTATATTTTTCAGCATATTTCTGGAGATTTCTCTGCCTAAAGACATCCCTCTGTCCAATTTGGACTGAACTGCTGCTGCAGGCTCTCATATTGCTGTCTTCCTTGGATAACAGAGGAGGAAACAGAAGATGGAAAAACTCAGAACAAGTTGTGTCAAAGGTCCTAGCCAATATCTGTATAACGTAAAGCTTCTTTGCCTTCCATAGAGCTGCTGAATAAGGAAAATGCAATTCATATGATGCAATCCATTTGATTCATGCTTTGACTTGAACGGATTGTCTGGGTTTGGCTTTGCTTGGTAGAGATCATGGTAATGAAAGGAGAAGTTTAATGACTACTTCATCAATTGAGAAGAAATACTTCTATTGTCTTTCAGAACCCAGTAAATAGGTAATGGGTGAAGAAAATGTGTGGTGTGTTTGGAAACCTTTGACACGGGAGGCTGGGAGGACCCGGCTGTGATGCTGAGCCAGGCTCGGTGCTGCCAACTGTGCGGCAATGCCATTTATGGTCACTTAGTCATGAAATCCTGTTGAGTTACGGTGCCTGCGGCTTCTGAAAAAGCAAACCTTTAACTACTGTGAGCCTCAGCTGCTGGATCTTTAGCGTTACTGGCTGGGTGCTGGGTTAGCGGATGAGCTGCCCCGCGGGGATGTGAGGATTAGCATCTGCACACTGCTTTGAATGTGCTACAATTTATTTTATGCCATTTGTTATGCATGGCTTTGTTTTAATGCACAATGCTGTCCTGTGTTTGGATAAGGCTATTATGTGCCAAAAAATTATAAATATTTAAAATCTCCTGATAAATTTCTAAAGCTACCCGGGTGCTATAGCCCATGGCCCAGTTATTCTTTTTCCAAGCCATTGCCCTGACAACTCACAAGTTTTGACAGCCCCAGGGTATAAACTCTCAGTGTGCTGCCACTTTGACAGAAACCTTTGGAAAAGATGGAGGCATCCTGCTGGCTTTTCACCACACATTTCTGCTGAGACATGATGCATCTTCAAAGTCACTTGTGTGGGGTTAGTTGCAGTGTGGGAAAAAAAAATCGTTGCTCCTTGTGTATTAGCCGCACCACCGAAATCTTTAAAAGGTGACATTTTTGTTGCACAGATCTTCAGAGAGGTGATAACTAAACCACAACCTGCTAGGGGCAGAGAAAAGTCCTTCTACCTGCAAAGATTCATCCTGAATGCTCAGCCATGGCTGATTCCTGCTCTAAGCAATGTGCAAATGTTGGATTAACAGTTGAGATTAATTCCGATTCTTGTCCCCTTACAATCAAAGCAAGCTGTTGCTGAACAATGCGTCAAGCAGAGAGCATGTACAGTGTCCCAAATGGCCAGGATCTCTCATGTATGGCCCATGACTTGGAGGAATCCAAGAACATATCATCACATGAGACTGTGATAAGTTGATTACCCTGAAACAGACCTGACTTCATTAGTCACCCCATCATGCGCTGCCTGTCTACTGATGTCACTGAGGGCCTGTGCCACTGCTCCCCACACCCTTCTGCTTTTGCAAAACCAGGCTCCAACAGACCTTTCCTCACTGAAACAGCCGGTATTAGAGCTGCCATTTCCCTCTGCTCTTAGTATGCTCTGAAAAACTAATGGCAAGAGTCCACTGTAGAGTCCCATAGTACCATTCCAGGGCCCTCGAGGATATGATAAAAGAGATTAAATTTCCATTAAAGATTGTCAATGATCTCGAGCAGCAACAGACCTGCAAAGGCCAGCCAACTTTTATTTACCTTTACAATTTAAACTGTGCTCTAATTTTTTTTTTATTCCTGCCAGCAAAACAACTCACTGTTAATTCAGAGAGCTTAATGCCATATTCTGGTTTGAGAGACATTCTGCAGTCACTTTTAGCTAAAAATAGAGCATGCCATAATGAATTGCCCTTCCAATTTATTCCATTTCTCAAGGTTGTATTTTCAAAGACAAAATATTTTGAGCAGTTCCATGATAAACCAGTGAGTATGTGGCAGTGAAAGCCCTCTGGTGCTGAATTAAACAGGGTCTTTTTAAATTCGACATTGCAGTGAATTACCATAGAGGAAGAGTATTTTTAAAACAGTGGAAAAAAATCATTGCTGTGTTTTCACAACTGCTTACAGAGAACCAAGAAAGCAATGACAGTGTTCTTCCTTCCTTGTATCTGTCTAGCAAGCAAAGGAAGCATGGGATGGAAAGATCCTTGTCATACAGGACAAATCAAAAGAAAAAACTATCCACCCCAGAGCACAGTGTTGAAATCTCCCTCCCTTTCTGCCTATATACATACATGCACACAAATACCTATCCAAATAAATATGCACATAAGGTATTTCTGCAAGGCATACATTAGTTCATTTGTAATAATATACAGTACCAAGATGGTATTCCAGAAAGTACAGATTCATGGCTTAGCTTGTTTTTACTTCTCTGTCTCCTGATGAAACACGTGTTCACTTGTGTTAAAGTGTCTTCCAACTTCATTTCAAAGGAAACGCAGTTTTTCAGGTCAAATGTGACCCCAAGAAGAATCTGATCACAGAGCAGTACAGAGGGACTCTCATCAGTAGATGAGACAAGGCATTGATGCTCAGCCCTGCAGTTGCTGCCACAGCTGGATATCACACTTGTGGCCAGGCAGGCCCCAGACAGGGCATCTCTCTTGATCTCAGTCACCCATGCAGGCAATCGGGTACACGCAGGGGTTGCCCCTCTTCACTGCCCGTCAGCCAGAAAGGTTGATCAGACCATAGCTGCGAGGGTCATCTGTGACTGGGAAGAAAGGAACGGAACAAGATCTGTTCCTCAGAGCAGAAATTATTTTGCTTTTTTCATTCTCTTCCCATAAAGCAGTCTTTGTTTCCCAATAATCATGAAAGCAGTCAGGATGCAAAAGGCTGGATTCTGATCAAAAGCCCTGTGATGTGCAGGGAAGGGCAGCTGCAACATGGGCTCCTGCATCCAGACCACCAGCACCCCACCAACCCTGCGCGGTCGCAACAGCAACAGCCCCAGCTGTGCTACTGCCCTTGTCCTGAGTCTGACAGGGTAAGCTGGGCTTGCATGTCTGTGCCAGAGCTTTGCTGAGCACTCCACATCTGGTTTTGTGCCTCAGTGCTTCTGATCGGGTGGATGGGTGGATGGATGGATGGATGGGTGGATGGATGGATGGATGGATGGATGGATGGATGGATGGATGGATGGATGGATGGATGGATGGATGGAATGGTGGAAAACCACTCAAAGAAACCGCTGTCCGTATGTGTGCAAAGCATGTCATTGCACAGTATATCATTGGGATGAAAATTTTCTTTGCTGGGTCTATGAAAAAAATCACTTTAATTGAAAATTTTAACTAAATATGTAAGCTAAAGATAGAGGTCCTAATACTCATTCTGTCTTTTCCCTGTGTAATTCCTATTCACTGCCTTTGTTACAGAAAAAAAAATGGCTGAAGCTTCAACTTTCAGTATGGCACAGGAACAAAATGATATTAAAGAGTATGCACTACTAGGTGTGGGAGTGAAAAGGAACGGAAATGAAAATATTATAAGCAATCAGCTAATCCGGATGTGGAATGGTTGCTAAGGAGTCCCAACCCAGGCCAAAGTCAATAAGCAATTAGTATCTATTAAAAGATGAAGTATAGAATGATGGGAGAAAAGCCCTTGAGAAAAGACTCAGCTCCATGTTTCCAGGCGGCTGCTTTCCCCTGGGCTGGACAAGCCTGCGCTGACAGCAGAGAGCTGCTTGCAGAGGCACAGTCTGCCCTGGCTGCAGCTCCTCTATGCTCTGTCACTGGTTTTGCTCTGTAAATTAAAGATCTCACTTAATGTCAGTTTTTATTTGAATCCTTCCTGCTGCATGGCTCAGTAATTTGAGGAAAGGGCAGTGGCTGCTGTGCCATGAGATACACCTCAACAGTTCAGTATAGTAAATCTGATCTCTGATTTCTTTGATAGTTTTAAAACAGGAGAAAATGCTGATTGGGGAACAATGGAAGTTTAGACATACTCCCACTTTACCTCACCTTCATATTTCCTTCTTTCTTGATTTATTGTCAACAAATGCATCTAATATAACTTAGTCTGGGGGAAGGATCTATTAAGTCACTGGACAGAAACCATGGTGTCATGATTTAGCGGAGGCATTAGAATAACACCCTTGAAAGAAAATAATTGGAAAACTGTATTCTAATTTTCTAGCTGAGAATGGTTATAGTAATTTAATTAAATAAGACTTTATCGATTGTGTTTTAATGGATTTGTTTTCTCTGACAGACTCCTGCACCTTTCAGTGTGGCAGCCTTGATGTAAATCGGTGGACACACACATTTCACTTGAATCGGTGGAGCAGCTTCTGGTAGCAAAGCCAAGACCGTAAGTGTGTGCAGGATTGGACCCAAGGGGAGGATGAGCGGGTGGGCACAGGCTTCCCTCAGGGTAAGGACACGCAGGGATACCTCACCGCAGCTTTCACTGACCCAGTAAGTGTCATGAGATGTCTCGGCGACCTGCACAAATTCAGCATGCAGCAAGGCAGCTGGAGTACTCTATTGACTCTGCTGTCGTCAAATGAGTCAGCGGCAAGTCACAGTCTTGTATGTCAGCAGGGAGTGGCGCGCCAGGAAATCGGTTACTAAAGTGAGGGGGAAAGCAAATAACCCCCCAAGAATTCGACCCTTAATTGACTGCTTTTACAAGTTTCTACTATCTTCAAATGGCCCAGCCCAGAAGCTGCTGTCCCTTTGCCACATCGCATCTCGTGTGAGCACCCTGAGCCTCTCCCGGCGCGGGCTGTGCAGAATCGAATCCCCGCAGCCCCGAGCCCGGGCTCTGCCGGCCGCCCCGCACAGCTCTGCCCAGGGAGGGGTCACCCACCCGTGGCTGTTTCCACCCGCGGCCGGCACACGGCTGGCGGCCTGACCTGTGTCGGGCTGTGGTGGGGGTGTGCGGGTGGGTCGGGGGCTGCGCTCCTGTTCCTACTGCGGGTTTCATTTGTTTGCGGGACGAGGGGGCTGCACCCCGGCCGGGCACCAGCGCCAGCCCAGCTGCGCTCCCGCCCGTGCCCCAGGGCCGCGCCCCAGCCCCGCCCGGCACCTCGGCCAGGTGAGTGCCGGCCCAGCGTGGCCCCCGTTCCGTCAGGGGCTCTGCCAGCCCAGCCCAGCCCAGCCCAAGCCAGGNCCCTCCCTCCCCGCAGGCGGGCGGGCGCGGCCGGGCGGGGCGCGGGCGGAGCGCGGGCGGAGCGCAGCGGATCGAGGAGGCGGAGCGGGGCTGGCCATGAGCACGCAGGCGCGGGGTCAGGGCGCGCGGAGAGCGGCCGATCCCGACGGCGAGATGCCGGCCACCGAGAAGGACCTGGCGGAGGACGCGCCCTGGAAGCGCATCCAGCAGAACACCTTCACCCGCTGGTGCAATGAGCACCTGCGCTGCGTCAACAAGCGCATCGGCAACCTGCAGCATGACCTGAGCGACGGGCTGCGCCTGATCGCTCTGCTGGAGGTGCTCAGCCAGAAGCGCATGTACCGCAAGTACCACCAGCGGCCCACCTTCCGCCAGATGCAGCTGGAGAACGTCTCGGTGGCCCTCGAGTTCCTGGAGCGGGAGAGCATCAAGCTGGTCTCCATCGGTGAGTGCGTCTTCGGCGGGTGGTTTTGTTGTTTTTTCATTTTATTGTGGTTTTTCCTGTGCTGGACCTTTGCCTGGCGGAACCGTGATGGGGCTCAGGGCTCGGAAGCTGAGGGGCTCCTGCTGCTTCTGTCTTTAAAGAGCTGTGTGTGCCGTGGGGCTGCCCCACAGCCCGGCTGTCGGGGCTGGCGGTGAACTTCTGTCCTCCTCAGCGTCCCTCTTGGTCACTACTTCATCGGTGAGGCTTTGCTTTCAGGTCTTTCCTGAAAAAACGTAGTGCCAGAGCGTGTTCTTCTCCCAAACTGTGCAGCGAGTTCCCCCAGGCAGCGACCCCTCCGGCAGCCCGGCAGGAGTGTGCGGCTGGGAGGATGCAGCCCTAGCCGGGCGTACCTGGGCTCTGGCACAGTGCTGGAGCCAGACTCTCTCGGCTGTGAGGAAACTGTATAGGAGAGTGGGGAGACTTTTGCTCACCACAGCCCAGTAGATGATGCCAGTGTTCAGATTAGCACTGATGCTTGCCTAAACACAGTTGCAGCTTTTGAACAGGATTGCACTTTTTCCTCGGTCTTCCTGCTGCAGTAGGTTACGGCAGGATATGTTCAAGGAACCCTGTTAAGCCCAGGCAATGGGTGCTTTGAGCTACTGCAACCCAGGCTGGCATGAGATTTGCCTGCCCGTGCCCTACTGGAGCATGCAGTTGGTTGATAACTGGTGGTTTGGAGACGAAAGCTGCGGGCATGCACATCGGATTGCAGATGATCCCTCAGGAATGCATTCGGTGACCGTTTGGGGAATAGCTCAGGTGTGGCCACAACGTAGTCTGTAAAGCAATAATTTGAATGCCTGAGAGATCTCTGGGAAGGAATGTGAATGCCTTTTCTAGCTCTTTGCCAGATAACTCTAACTACTGCTTCCTGATGACTCTGGCCTCGATGAACTGCACAGCTGAATTTGGGTGCGTGCAGCTCTCCTCAGTTTTCCGAAATGCTTGGCCTAGGTGAAAGTGTTTCTCTTCAAAGGCTTTAGCTACAATAGCGAGAAAATATAAACTTCTCCAGTTTGGGAGAGACCTGGCCCTCTCTGGAAACCTGTAACTGGGTACCCTCTTGTTCCCCTCTACTAATGTGTAAGAGCAGCTTTGGACAAGAAGTGAGGACTGTTGGTCCCGAGTGGCTGATTGTCCTCCCTGGGCAGAACAGCTAATGTACTCGCAGCTGGGAATGGAGCTGGTGCTAATTATTTACTTAGAGATGGATTCCCTTCGCACACAGCGGGGTTCAAATTGCAGCTGCTGATTCCTGGGCTGAGCTTTTGCTAACATCAGAGCTCACCTTTCTGTGGCAGCTGCTGGACTAGCTCCAACACCAGGCCAGCACTCCCCTCCTATTGTATTGTTTTGCCTAGAAAAATGTTGTTGCTCCAGCTGCCTTCCTATTTGTCTGTGGAACTTCCCGAGGGTGACGGGTTTGGGAGATCAAGGCTACTCTGGTCCGGTCTGGCTTTCAGTGACTTCCTTTCTAGAAATGCTGCTGCAGGAGCACAGCTCCTTCACATAATTAGACTGAGATGCCGGGTGGCTGTAATCATTTAAGACCTGTCTATTTATTTTACAGCTTACTTGCATTGTGCTGGCTATTAAAAGCCAAATAAAATTAAAAAAACCGAAACCGTGAGAAAACTTGAAGCTTTGAAGAATGGAATTACTATGGCTGCTAATGCTTTTGCCATATCCCAGCCTCTGCATGAAGGGGTGTACAGCTCCATCAGTGCTCTGCCACCTGAGCTGGAGCCAAGGAGTAGCACAGGAGCCCTACTGTACAGTCCTGGATAAACTGAGCCTGTCCTGAAAAAACATTCTGAATGCCCTTTCCAAAAAAGACATTCTGAGTGAGCCTTGCAGTGCTCCGCTGGGTTGAAGGGCTGAAGCCCTCGACCTCTCTCCTGCAGGTGCAGCATCTGCTGGGATCACTACCTGCCCCTGGTGTGTTTTTCCCTGCAGGTTTTGAAGAACTTGAGGCTTTCCTTTTGTTTCTACTGTTTAGCCTCTTGTGTTACTGAACAAAACCAGGGCCACTGAAGGCCCTAGAGCTAAAGTGAAAAAAAGAAACTAGTCAAGGCTTTAGGTGGAGAACTTTTATGACCAGGTCGATCTTTAGGGCCTGGGGTGTTTAGGACCAACTCTGAGCCAAATCAACTGGGAAAACCTGACAGCTGCGCCTGCTGGATTTCTGGCATTAATAATGCCATCAGACCTCTGCTAAGTGGATGCAGTGCCTGTTCCAGTTATTATTTAACTTCCAGGAACATTTTGGAAGCCATGTATTATGGCTCAGCTACCACTGCTGTACTAAAACCACATTTTAAAACCTTTTCAGTAGCAAGCTTTTGGCATTCAGTGTTTGTCAATTTAAAATAAGTCTGCCTATACACAGTGTTTGACCACAACCCTTTCTGGATGCACGTTAGCAGCCCAGCCTCTCCTGCTGCTGTTACCCCTTGTTTAGTCTCTACTCAGTCTTTTGCTAGTTTCAGGAAGCTTTTCTTCTAGGCATGACATGTCTTCCCTTCAATGCCAAATTGACTGCATGTATGATCTACTGTAAAGAAGGCCATGAAACACATAGGTGCTTTGTGCCATCCAGCAAAGATGGGAGTGAATGTTCTGAAAAAGCTTCTGTGAGAGCAGGTGACTTCACGGAACCTTCTGCTCAACATGAGGTGGCTGCTGTGCTGCTCAAGTGTTAACAAGTGTTAAGTCTGGCTTTTTTCCTTGTCTGCTAGACTGAGATAATTGCAAATTCCTGGGTGCTGAGTGGCACGCTGCATGACAGGCACTGGGAGTAGGATGCCAGGAATGTAGAGCACAAGGGCTTTGCTCTTGGCTGAAGGGGCTGATCGACTCTACAGATTACTTAGCAGAGAAGGGAGGGGAGTTGAAGCTAATTTGGCACTGAGCTTGTCCCTAGAAACCCTGGTAAGTGGCAGTAGGAGTCAACTGATTTAGCTTAGAAACAGAGGAGTTGGGTGGCTGAAGCCTGGCTTGCAGCCGGCAGGTCCTAGGAGCATTCTCTGGTGCTGTTCAGTGCCTGTTGGCAGTGTTCTTGTGGCCACTGCTCACCCAGAAGCTTTGTGTCACTGGTAGAGGCAGGATGGGTACCAGGCTGCCTTGTTGGGTAAAACTGCAGTCTTGGGCTGCTACAGTCAGATTGAGCAAACTGAAAAATGTGGTTTCTCTGCCAGGTTGCATTTTCACCACATAAGTGAGCTGACCTGGCTTGCCTCACAATGGCAGGATGTCAAGTGGCAATGCAAGAAAATGGATGGGCAGTAGCACGTCTGCTGCTGTGGCAGTAGGATCTGGTGCTGGCCTTGGCTGCAGTTGTGTGATTTGTTTACAGGTTTGTCTCCATGGTGGTTGTGTGTCCTGCTGCAGTGCCTGCAGGGGGGAGTTAAGCTATGCCAGGAAGGAGATGGGTGAGGAGAGGATGGGGTTATAATCATGGTCTGTTGGTACTTGCCTCATGGAGAGCTTGGTGGTCTTGGCATATCCCAGCTGCAGGAGTACTGACCAAACCTAACCTGTGTATTGCATGGGGTTTTAGTTAATGACCAAGTGCTTGATGCACATACTGTGATCTATAGTGTGCTGAAGGTGAAACTGTCTTGACCTGTGAGTCTGAGGACCTTAGAGAAATCTCATTTTAGGAAAATAGTTGAAAACCAACCTTCTTCCCTAGGCTTTTGATATACTAAAGAGTGACAAAGCAAACCATACATTTCTAGAGGAAAAATCAGTCACTTGTAAAACAGTAAATGTGTTGTCCTGTAACGCTTAGAGCTAGGTGCTTGAAAACTGAAAAAAGAAAGTATGTTTTCAGCCTCTGTACTTTTAAGGGTTCTTCTGTCTCGCTCAATGTCCTATTAACACATCATAAGGAGGTAGTCAAAATACGCTTGCATTTTGTCTGCCACTTATCTGTGACTCCCCTGGAGGCTGTTTTCTGGAAAATATCCAGCGTGTCTTGGAAGCAGATTTCTGCTTCTTGGAAATACGACACTTAATCCTTCCGCTTGAAAGTAATTTTTGATAGACTGGCAGTGGACCTCTTTGCTGGAGGTGGCTTCAGCTTTGGAGGGTGCTTGGTCTCCTCAGGACCTTATGCTTCAGTAGCTGGACTGCTGGTCTAATGAAAAAGTGCCTTTGCCTGGACTATGAGTTCCAAGTTACAGGAAACTTTAAGGTAGCTTACACAGACTGTTCTTGCATTCTTTTACATATGAGCGGAAACTTGTAAAGTGATCAAACTTCGGTAAAATTACTTGGGGCCAGTTAGACTAATGTGCTAAACAGCTTTTTCATTTACGGCACTGAAGGCTATGCCAGCTATTCAAGACAGGCTGAAATCTTAACTACTCCATATTCTAATGCCACGTCCTGTATTGACTTACATGGGGATGTTTAAGTCTAAATGGGTTAGGATAACTCTTTTCTAGCCTACAGCTGTAATCTAAGAATGTGGTTAGCCTTGTGTGTGGTCATGCTGCTATGTTGCCAGCATTGTTCTGTGTCTGCTCCAAGCAAAGGGAAGTAAAACAATGGTCTCTGAATCCCCCAGGCTGCAGAGGAATTCTGTTTTCTCTCTGCCCCTCAGAAACAGACTTTGATGAGCAGCTAGTTTGGGTCCTGAACAAGGATCTGCTAAGTTTAGACTACTAATCCATGTTTAGCGAGCACACCAGAGTGACGGTGTGTTGCAGGTGATGCTGGAGTGAACAAACCTCTGCTGTACTGTGACACTTGCCAGGTCCCTGCCACCAGAATCAGGTGTCCCTGTCTTCCTTTATTGCCTGGCATGCTAGTGAGTGCTGAACATAGCACCTGACTTGTAAGTCATTGCAATAAAAAAGACACAGAGCTCAGTGACCTGGTGTTTGGCTCTGTCAGCATGTAGTACCCGTGTGCCTGAAGAGCCTGTCACAGTGGCTCTTGCTTGTGAAGCGTTGAGCCTGACTCTGGCTGTTGGTGAGGTAGCCAGGCTTTCTGTAGACAAACTGTAGGTGCCTGTGGGTCCTGTTCTAGAGTACCCACCCACGGGGAGAAGGAGCACGCCACGGTAGTGATGGGCACACGTGGTGGGTGGAAGTAGGTGAGGATGGGTATCTGCAATCAACTTGGATGTAGCAAGAAAAACGGAATCAGTTATACCAAGTGTGTCTCTGCTGGAGGAAGGAAGTGTGTAGCTGAATGTTAACTTCTGCAGGAAGAATTCAACCCAAAATATATGTAGAAAAGCCTAGGGAAAGGCACTACCTAGCCTTGAAAGGAGATCTGAGCAGTCTGCTATAGCCTTCACTATATGGCACAGCTTAGCTTGTTGCAGGGTGAATTCCTGCTAATGGTCAAAGGGTGGTGGTGGTGGTGGAACAGTATATGTCTTTACATTGTGTTTGGAGGAATAAGAGTATCAGTTTCCTCAGAATACTGTGTCTGTGAAACTTGTGCTAGCTGCTTCTGTATCTTTTCTTGATTGCTGTTCTTGTCCGTCTGGGTACGTGTGGTAAAGATGGATACTCACCCACCCTCTTGCAACCACCCACCGGGTGGGGTGAGTAGAGCTACCCTTGCTCTTCCTGGGAACTTGACCTCGGGTTCAGAGTTGAGTCAACTGAGATCTGAGGTTCTGTGCAATGGGCTAAGCAAGCTCTGCCTGTTTATTTGGATTTGTGCAATGCAGCTCTAGTGAGTTTTTCCCCCTAGGTCCTGCTTTTGGGGACTTGGCGCAGATTTTCTTTCCCCACAAGGCAAAAGTTTGTGTAGTTGCACTCCTACCTGTTTGTGTTCCTCGTGAGGAAGAACTAGTGCTCTGTAATCTAATAGGGAGGACTTTCTTCTAGGTCATCATTAGGAGATAAATCCCATTTCTGTACTCAAAAGCCTTGCAGTAAGTGTATGCTGTATCTTAACCACATGATTCTCTGGGCTCTGATGTGGTCTCTAATCTGTCTGTGAGCCTCCCTTGGCTCTCTGTCCCTCCTGCAACTAACCTTGAATTTTGAAGATGCCTACATAATATCTGGTACCTCACAGCAGGGACTGGATCTGCTGTGATGGACTTTGGGTTCATCTAATGGATTGCAATTCCTTGTGTAAGCACTGTTCTGCTCTAAGCAGTTGAAGTCTAACATCCATAGTGAGATGTATGCAATGATTAGTTCCTACTGTGCTCATATACGGCAGCTGGGATACAACCACTGCAAGAATAAACTGGATTTTTTGTGTTAGTGAAACAAGCTAGGCCACTTCAAACAGCAGCCAAATGAAGCTTTGCCCAAGTTCCTGGGGAAGCAAGGGTTGCCTGGCACATCGTCCCTTGTGGTGAGTAAGTCAGCAGACACTGCCCTGGGCTGCCTGGGAGTGGGCAGAGGGTGGAGTAGCTGTATCCCATCTCCTCTAGTGTGATGGGTTGATTGGGGCCACCTGCTGCTACTGCCCGTGAAAGAAAGCAGCCATGTCTCTCTAAAGTGTCTGAAGAAGAGTGGCCACACAGGCAGCTGCACTGTCTGGTTACTAATGGGACGCTTCCTCTGCTGTTCCTCACAACCTGTAGAAGTAGACAACTAATCTAATGGGAGGGAACCGATAAATGCAGAAGGCAGTCTCTTACTTTAAAGCATAAATTCAGCAAATACTTCAGAGTTAATTTCTCTAGGTCACTGAAATATATCAAGTTTTACAGATCAGGCTGGTGAGTTGCCAGTGGCAGAGCTTTGACCATCCAGGCTGGGGCCTTTCTTGCAAAGGGACAAGCTGTTTTCACCTAACAACAGCAGCAGGTTGCATGAACTCTCCTGCCAACGTTACCCAGTAACAGCACAAAAATTACTCTGGGCTGCAATGACATCATGGGCTGTGGCTTCTTCTCCCTTGCTTCAGGCCATGCTGTAAATCATGATGCATTTATTTGTCAGAGCATTGAATTACTCTGGCATGAGCTGGCCAGGCTGCGTTGGTAGCACAGTTCCCAAATGATGGGTCCTCTGAGGGTAAGGTGGGCACAGACTGCCACGCTGACACCCAGCCTGCCTGCTGAGAGGGGCAAATTGGGCAATGGCTGTCACAACAGCACGTCCCGGTGTTGCATTGCTGCGGGCAGTTCTGGCAGGCTGTGGGTGCTGTGCTGAGCTGTGCCGCCCTCTGCTCTCCCCATGCTGTTGGGGTGGCTCTTGCTGCCTCCTGCTTGCCTGGGTGGGGTGCAGGCATTTGCGACACTGGCCACAGCCCTCTGTATGGCTGCTCTGCTGCAGAGCAGCTGCTGAAGGCACTGGAGGCAACTGCAAGCCCACGGCTGGTGAGCTTCCACCCACTTTTTGTGCTGAAATCTGGGGGTTCAGCTTTTTGTACTGAAACCTGTGTGGTGAGCTCTGGGCTGAGCTATTAAATGCTGCTCTGAAACGCCAACTCCTGTCCTTTGCACTTGGTGCTGTGAGTGCTTCTGGACCTGGGAGCTGCCCCAGCCTGACCTGGGAGTAGGAAGCTGGCTCCTCTGTGGCTCACAGCCCACGGCAGTTTTGGGCTACCCTGTGTTCTTGTGGCTGCCTACTGGTTTGGATTAGTCTGTGGCCTCTCTTGTAAGGAGACAATGTATTCTGTATTTCTGAGCCTATATTAAAGGGCACTGTCATGGTTGGTGGGCCCAAAATGAGCAACTGGTGAGCTATGTTGTGTACATGTCTGCTCTGGGGCCCTGCAGCAGAAAGCACAGCATGCAGAGCTGTGCTGAGCAAACACCCATGATCTGTGCATTTGAAGGTTATTCAAACACAGAAGAGGAAATACTGTTCCCCTCGGCTAGATACTAACTTACTCTATCTGTGTTTCGTTTAATTGGTGTAATTAACTGTTTTGCATTCCCTTTTCTCACAACAACCTTGCAGTAGTAGGTGCAGCAGTTTTAGTGGACTTTCCATAGGCAAATACGGGCAAGCCAGGTCTTGGAACTAGTTTAAGTCTCAGTGCTAAAATACTGATGAGTACATCTTGGAGGTGAGCTTTACCTCTGTGCAGATCCTCCCTTTGTTATAAGGTGAGTGGCAGGAGCAGGTTTCTCTGGTCTTGGACTACAGGAGCAAAGAGCCTGACCTGGAGTATATGTGCAGGGTCCTGCATTTGTCTTTAATACGTCTTCCCTGCTGGGAACTGACAGTATAATAAATACACCTTGTATCTGTCATGGTGCGAGACACAAATCTTGGATTTATCTGTCTGCTTTTGATCCTTGCTGCAGAACAGGAAATGCTGGCTTGCTAAACAAAATTGGTGTCTAACTGTCATCTTGATGGTGCAAGATATCACATGTTACCTCACCAGCACAGCTAGACAGTGAATTTCTGTGGGGTTTCTCTGCAAGACTAGAAGTAATTCTGCTTGCTGGTCTCCCAAATAATCTGAAGTCTAGGCATCTTTGACCCTCCTCCAGTGCCTGGATGTTCCTGAAGGGCTGCTGTTTGCTGGTGTCACTCTAGTTGCAGTGACTCTCTGACCAGTTGTCCCTTGCTCAGACGTGGCTTGTTATCAAACTTCCTTATGGGGGACAAGTTGGTGTCTGAGCAGACTTAAAATATCGTCTGTGGGAAGACTTGGGATGTTAATCATGTTGTTTCAGCTTTGTTCCGGCTGTTGATTGAACCAGTGTGGTTGCATGCAAATATCTGATAGCTCATGTAACCGCTAGAACAAGATCAATGATCTAATTAAGAGTCAAATAGAAACAGCTTTAGTTGTCTCTGGGGATTATTTCTTTTGGTAGCTCTTTCAGGCATGCAGTAAAAATGCAGCTATGAAGAAGTAGAAAAACTAGGCTGGTGACTGCCAGGAAAATTTGGAGTGACCCTTGAAAGGGCAGTGACTTCCAGTGCCATAGCCTGAGCTCACCATGCTGGACACTGCTACTGTCAGAAGGCAGAACAAAGACATGGAGGCTTTTAAACTGGGACTGCAGACCCTCGATAGTTGGTGCCATCTTAACGCTCTCAGTACTTTGTGATTAGGTATTCCTGTGCTATTTAGTGCTGACTGATGTGACTTTGATGCTTTTAACAGAGGATGCTACATATGTACTGGGCAACTGAACAGTGACATCGAACATGGGTGGCCAAAGGGACGAGGGTAACTTGCCACAGCCCAATACAGCTGCTTTGGAGAAGACCTGAGCTGGCAGAGGTTGCTGCATGTTGATAAACCAGCTCCTGTACTAATAGTACTTCTCTGGCCTAACCTGAGTGCTGAGCAGGAGCAGGGATTGCTGGCTCAATCAAGGTGCCAATGACCAAGTGAATTGTCTATTGGATGGGAGGCCACAAAGTCAGGTGACCCAGAAGTGCCTGCAGATCCTCAAGCCTGCACTGTGCCCTGGGGCGGAATCAGGTGCAGCTCCCAGGCGCCAGTTATGTTTTTTGCATAGAAGAGCCTGAGATAGTCTTCTAGTGGTCCAGGTTATCTTCAAAAACATGAGAGAAAACACTGATTGCATTCAGCTCATGGCCCCTGTACAGCGGGGTGGCTCAGCAGTGCCCTTGGTGCTATCACACCGGATAATCCAGGGCTGCTCAGTGAGCACTGCTGAGCATGCTAATGACTTGCAGACATCTGCAGTTATAGGGATAGAAGCACATGGTACTCCTGGACAAGGATATTGCAAAGACCTTGTCCCAGAGAATTAACTGCATTGCCACTGGGATTCTCACTGGAGTATATCCCAATGTACTGCTTTCTGGAAGGAAGCAGTTTGGAGCTACTCTGCAAGGGTCATCTCATGGAGGAGGTTTGCTTTGCTGTGAAAACATCAGGAGCAGCAAACTTGAGTGAGGAGCTGCTAGTTCAGGCCCTGTGAAGAGTGGAGATATCTGGGATTTCCTGGGGGGAAAGCTCTGGGAATGACTCTTGACTCAGACAGGGAAGTCTCCTGAAGTTAATGGCATAAAACCCTACTTCAGCAAAGCCACTTCAAATTTAGCTGTGGTTTTTTAGCCTAGCTCTGAGTTCAGTGTTTGAATAAAGAAATATTTATTATTATTATTATTATAGATAAATAACTGAAGAAAACTGTATCCTTCTGGAAAGTTTTAATTGCAAAGAGAAAAAATGAACTGCTTCACACATAGTACTGCAACTATTGGTTGAAAGCACTGCCTAAGGCAGAGGAAGCCCAAATATTTTAATTAACCAGCTTTATTACTTAAACATAGGCTTTAACAAGCTGCAGAGTATTTCTTACTCTACCTGTAAGAAAAGTAACTCAGACTTCTGAAGCAGTACCTGGTTAGCAGGAGTATTCAAGCTGAAAGAAGCAGCCCAGACTTCCTCTGGGAGTAAGATAAACACCTGTGGGGCTCTTGTTGTGTCTGGATGGAGGTAATAATATGCCAGTAAACATTTTTCACAGAGAAATGGAGGAGTTGCTAACAAACGACATCGTCTAACGCTGCACCTAAGCTGGTAGGTAACTGGAAGAGGTATGGGAGATCAGACAGAGCAGCATAGCTTGTGAAGTTGCTGCAACTATTCCAGCTCCAGAAAAGTTGCCCCTAGAGCCAGTGCTCTATATTTTTAGTGTTGTGTTAAAAATGTGAAATACAATAGGCTTGCAAATGTGAACAATGTGTGACTGCAGATTAAAAATGGGATCTTGCAGCTGGTAAGGGTTTGGGTAATTGCCTGCACCCTTCTTGGTCAGCATGTGTGTGGTGGAGTGCTGTCCCTGAAGACTGGGGAGAGACCCGCAAGCTTGTGAAGTTTGGAAAGGCTGGTGTGAAGCCTTTAGTTGGAGAATTTGAAGTCCAGCCTCTGGAGAGGAAAGATAGCATCCCTCTGAGCACTGGCTAGTTTGGAAACTCTGTTCGCAGCCAGAGCCGGTTATGGCTGAGCAGCTCCTGACAAAGTTGGATTAGGTCGATGGTGTCAAATGAGCAGAACTGCCTCTGCCTCTTGCAACGAGTGTGGGAGGATGGTCCCTGAGCAGAGCCCTGACATGGCACAGGACCCACGGTGCAGGAAGGAAGCTCTGGGGCCTGCGCCTGGCTAGCCCATGGCAGCTGGGGTGAGGTGGGGAGTTGGACTACTCAGGGCCATGCAAAACCTACACATTTGGAGCAAAGCTTTGCTGTGCAGGGATTGAGTTTGAGTGGGAGGCGGGGGTACATGGTCTGCATGAGTGGGTGTCGCACAGCTGGGGTAAATGTGTGCTCAAGCTGTACCATTAATCCCAGATGGTCCTCTTTAAGGTGCTTGGAGACCACCCGTGCAGACTGTGCCTCTGCAGATTCACCACTGTGTTCCTGCTCATGAAAGCTCCTCTCAAAAGAGGTCTGTCTGATAGTGGCTGCCACAGTTGGATGAATTACCTGGGCCTCAAGCCAAGCATCTATTCCTTATGTTAACGGCTTGTAGCTGAAACCGTATAAACACAGCGCTGTCGTGTGTGGGATGTTAAACACACAGGGCTCAAATCGACACGGTGCAGGGAGAGCCTTGTGTGATGTGCAGATGGAAGTGTGTTTATGGCTGCGTTGCACAAGCATACCAAAATGTGTTCAAACTTCGTTGTTTCCCCAGAAAGAGTGGAGAGCATTTTCCATTCAAGATGCAGTTGGACAATACTGAATATTTTTTGCTTAAGAATTTGCATTCCAGGAAGAAAGGGACTCCATTCCTTCTCAGAGTGGGATAGTCATGTTTTTCGGTGGAGGGGGAAGATATGTGTCCGTATGTGAAAGCTCATGGGGAATTAAATCTAGCTGGCGTACACACAGAAGCTTGAAGACTTCTTCATAATGGTCATGGAAAAGCAGCAGCGTCTTCCAGGCCATGCATGTGTTTGTAGTGACTGTGCCCTGTGCATCCTTGCTTGGTATGCAGCTGCAGAAAGCAGCCTGGCTGTGTGTCACCCCCTCCTGATGGACACTCACATGGCAATGCTCTCGTGATGGCTGGCGCTTGAAGGCAGGATGATGGGTCATTTTGGGTGTTTTACATTATCACAGCAGTGCTGAAGGGCAGTGGCCTGGTGAGAGAGTTCTGCTGTTGGGGTGTGTGGATGTGGGGCTACTTCTGGTGCTGTGTCTTTGTGTTGAGTGAGTATTATGTCTGAATGTCAAAATGAACTGATGAAATTCAGATTTGGAGGGTATCTCCAAAGTGCCTGTTCCTATCTGCCCGGGGGGTACAATTGCACATGTCATAGTTTAAGCCCAGCCAGCAACTCAGCCCCAGACAGCCTCTCACTCACTTCCCTGCAGTGGGATGGGGGAGAGAATTGGAAGAGTAGAACTGAGAAAACTCGTGTGTTGAGACGAAGACAGTTTAATAAGCAAAGCAAAACAAGACATTTATTCACCACTTCCTATGGGCAGGAAGGTGTTCAGCCCTCCATCACATGGAATGGTTACTGGAGAAGACAGGTGACATCACTCCAAATGTCCTCCCCGTTCCTACTTCTGGTTTTGTACTGACTATGACACCATACGGTATGGAATATCCCTTGAGTCACTGGGGGTCTGCTGTCCCCTCCCAGTTTCTTGTGCATTCCCAGCCAACTCGCTGGTGGGGTGAGAGGCAGAAAATGCCTTGACTCTGTGTAAGCGCTGCTCAGCAGTAACAAAAACATCCTTGTGTTATCAACACGGTTTTCAGCACAAATCCAAAACACAGCCCCATTCCAGCTACTGTGAAGAAAATTCACTCTACCCTAGCCAAACTGAGCAGAGCATGTTAGAGTTTAATTACCTTTCCTGTTGCTTCTCAGGGAAATGGTTGGACAGAGATAGCTGACCTGCTGATACATTCTGGAATAACTCTGTCATTAAGCTGCAGAGTGCTGCAGAGCATCTGTAATGTGGTACCTGGGCTTATATGCTTCAAAACAAGCCTGCATAGAGTGATGCTGTTAGGTGCTCAGAATCAGAGAGGATCAAAACTGAGACAAACCACAAATCTTTTGCAAAGCTGAAGTAACTGTCAGGGTGCTTTCTGATGTGTTACTAACCCCAGACCACAAAATGTGCTCCAATCCTCAGTACTTTGGTGCTGCAGTGTGGTGTGGAGATGAGGTTGAGCTGTGCAGGCTGCATGAATGGGGATTTCCTTTGAACAGCCCTGTGCACAGTGAATCATAGTCAGTGTAGCACTTCTGGTTTCAAATGGAAAAATTGAATCTTAGTGTATGTTGTGGCCAAGGATTTCCCCAAACAGTAATCACTTCTGATAATTTCTAATGTGTTGGTTTTGGCTTTACAAAGTCCATCCCTTGCAGCTTTTGTGCCTGGTGTCTGCTGCACAGAAGATGTTAGACAGCCCTATCTGAATAGGCTCATTTATCTCGGCAAGATTTTACATGCTGTTTCATATAACTATCTTGACCTACCCCCAGTGTGAGTAAACACGCTGTTAGTAGCACAGAGGTCACTCTGGTGTCTGGAAACCTCTCGATTATTTGCTGCTTCTTTGGTCTCGCTGAGGCATCTTTTATTTGTAGCTGTCTTTTGCAACTCTTTCTCCTCCAATGCCTGAGGGTGGACCTTCCTGTTGCCCCCTGCACTGAAGCTTGGTAATGTTCCTGCAGTAATGTGAGATACAGCGCAGGGCTAATGGCTTGTCGTCTAATGCCTCTGCCAGCCCCTGGGAGGTCTTTGCAAGAACTAGACAGGTTTTTCATGAGACCTGAAGTAACCTGTGAGATTTAGGATTACCTTAATACTACAGAGATGATTACAGCACTCTTAGGCTTCAGAGACAATTTGTAGGTTTGTTGTGTCACTTGCAGTATTCTGGCACTACAGTTGTTTTATTCAGTTCAGCCTTTTTGATTGAGGCTTGGCCTTCTAGTTGTGTATGCACAAGATGTCTTGTGGGGAGGTGCTTTTTTTGTTTGCACATGTGAATGAAACAACCTTGAGTTGATAAGACTCCTAGAGAAGTATTTCATGCAAGGTGTAGACAATTCTACATTTGACTAAAATTTTAATGTCTTGCTTAAACTGAAACTGTTTTCCTGTGATTTGGCTAGCGGTATTGCTGACTCAGGTGTAGCTGTCTGCTCTGACGGGAAGGTGAAGCCTTCCTGTGCCATGGCAGTAAATGTACTGACTCCTGGGGAGCACAGATCTAGTGTAGGATCATTCCCTTTTTGCTCTTGTCTCATACCTGGAGGAGGGAGGTGTAGTTTGTGTCATGTCACTTGGTTTCAAAAGCTGAGCCAAGTGTTTCTCAGCAGAGTGTGGCAAATGCAGGAGGATGCCTTCTTCACCCTCCCTCCATCATTTAGCAGAAATCCAATTCTGGCATGTTCACTCCCCACTGCAGGGACTTTCCTTCTCAAGTTATTCCTGGATGATTAATCAGCACTTGGGCGCCTTGTGTTGTGCTGTCCCCATGGCGTCCTGGAGCTTCCCTCCACCCATCTCTGAACCTGGGGCTTTTGGGGGTGAGTGTCCATGTGGATGCTATCCTGAAGCCCTTCTCTACAGCCCCATCTCACGATGCCAGGTGCTGTCTGGGGGCTTTCCCAATCCATCCGTATCTGTGAGGTTGATGCAGTCGGTGTTGGCATGCTGCCAGCTGTGCTGTCCTGGAGGATGGGGACTGCTGAGTCGGCTTGAGCCCATGGGGAGCAGAACTGTCCCCTGCAGGCTTGGGGTCCCTTTGCATAGTGAAGCATGAAAGGGCTGCAGACCTGTCTTGCTCTGCCACCCAGCTTCCACTCGTTCCTCCCTGGAAACGTGGATCTGTGCCATCGAAGGGGTTGAACGTCGAGTGCTGGTTCGGTGCCGGTGCAGGATGCCTGCCGTGTCGGTCCCCGGCACAGGCGTGTGGGAGCCGCGGTGTCCCAGCCACTCCTGCGGCCGGCAGCAGCACCGAGGGGGATTGGGATGAGCTCAGCAGCGGGGAATGTGCTTTGCTGGTGCAGGGGCCGTGCTCACAGGGCCCATTGTGGGGTGGTTTTGGCAGTGATGCCATGGCCAGCGTCGTGCCGCGGCAGGCCCAGAGCCCGCTGTGCCGCCGGCCGTGTGCGGGGCGGGAGCTGCAGGTGGGGCACGGGGGTTCCAGGAGTCGGGGAACCCCCTTGTGATGCCTCCTGTCCCCCGGGTGCTGCCGCGCCAGTTCTCGAGCCGAGCCGGGGTTTTGGGGTCAGTGTGGCGCTGGCGCGCTGCCCCGCCAGGCTGGCGAGGGGCTCGCTGGCTGCAGACAAAGCCTCACTCATGGCAACTTGCTGCTCTACAAAGGCTGAACGTTCAGACGCCTTCCTTTCTTCCCCGCCCTGACAGGATCTCAGATAATGGGCGCAGCATTCCTGTATTCGGTTCAGCTGGGTATCTGTGCTGCGGTCCCGCAGCTGTGAGCGGGGACCTGCTCGGCAGGGAGCAGCCGGGTCTGAAACAGCCGCTGTGAATGGCAGCTGTTATTGTTCTGTGTGGCATCCTTGCTCGCTGCTAATCCCATCGCGGCAGCGTGCGGGCAGTGCGGAGCCCTCCTGGTGCTCACCGACAGTATTCACAGCAAGGGTTGGGTGTGCACTAACACCTGCCTATGGCTCTTCCTGGACCTAAGAGGAATGCGTTTACCTTCTCATATCCTAACTTGGGATATGGCACTTAAGGCAGCAGAAACCTAGGTGTGTTCAGATTGAAAGTATTAAGGAATTTGATTATAAACCACCCGCAGTTTGACCTTTTTTCCCCACCTACCTTAACAATTCCTAATTTTGAAATTCTTGACTTCTCCTTCAAACTCTCTTGGGTCTTGGGTGATTTCAGTTTCTTTTGGAGAAGCTGGGTTGGTAGCTGTTGCTGTTGTACTGCTGCCTTAAACTTGCTTCATGTTATGCCTTTCTCTTCTGGATATGAGACATGAGTGGTCTCTGGGTACCTATTAAGAACCTGGGCAGAGCTATTTTAGTCTGTATTTTGCTCCTGAGAGCTCCACTGGTTTGATTATTTTTATTCTTTACTGTATTAAAAGTCTGTGTGATATTTTTTCTTGCCAAACCTGCACTGAAAGTACTGGATTTGAACTTACTTTTTCAGTTGCCAGTTCCACCTCTTGAGATCCTTTCTAGAGGCCCAAATTGCACCAATAGACAGTACAGGGTCATGGATGCAACAGTAGCCTGAAGTTCTCTGACATGATTGGTTTCAAAACCAGTTAAAGTAAACACTTTTTCTAAAGCCCTCTGAAGTGTAATGTTAAATATTGCAAATCTGAGGATTTTTCTCACAAAGGAATCTTACTACTTTTTTTTTTTTTTTAATAACCAGTCACCCTGGTAAGCCTAGAAGAAAACAGTTTCTGTCCCTTGCAAAAAAAAATTAAAACCCCATATTCTTTTCCATCCTCTTGTCCATGCCCAAACCAGCACTCAGTTACTGCTCTTATAACCCTCCAGTGAAGTCATTCCTCCTCTGGAAAACCTGCCTTGTAAAAAGCTTAGTGGATCTCAGAGTGTACATGGTGTATCACTTAGGCTTCCTGAAGATACACTTCCTCAGGTGATGAACTCCCTGAGGCTCGGCAGTGAAGCTGAGGCGTGGCTGTGCCTTGGCAGTGTGTGGGAGCTCAGCTGGGAGCCAGTGAGCTGGAAGCCCAGCGATATTCAGGTAAGCTGGATGCTGAGGAACAGCTGTCCTAGGGGTCACAGCACTGTCCGCAAACGCTGCTGAGAGGCAGAGATGCAATGGGACTGGAGCACATTGCAGTTAGAGGCTGGCAGGTCACAGCTCAGTATCCACAAAACCCCAGCCCAAGTTCAACCAGCTCTGTGCCATAGGCACAGCCTGTGCTTCCGAGGCGTGAGCGGCTGCACGCGGCAGGAGACAAGCCATGTGCTGACCCTGAGGAGCTGGGCCTAAGGGACACTGGAGGAAATGGTTGCAGTACGTCCTCAAAGCACAGAGGAACCCCTGTAATTGATTTAAAGACATATTATCCCTACAGAGGATATCGCTAATGTCTTTAGCAGGCACAGTAAGCCTGTGAACGCATACTGTATACTTCAGCAAAGAATTTCCTTGGGCAGCTTGCTCAGCTCCATCTCATCTGCATACTTCTGTTTGGCATGTGGCTCTGCTCAGTGTGGTGTTTTCTCTGTTCCAGAAGATTAAGCCCTAATCATTGCTTAATTTTTCTGTCCCCCAGCTGCTATAGCTATTTAACAATAGGTGAGAATAACTAGAGGTGGAGAAATGCTCAGACGCTAAAGACACTAAAATTCCTACACTCTCTTCCTAACTGATCCATAACTGAGATGAACTTCATGTGTGCTATACAAAATTCCCTCCATGTCTGGAAATAAGGAGTAAGGGCTGTTGGTGAGACTGCTCCTTTGTTTTGTATTGAGAACAATATATTTGGGTTTTCCTTCCATATAATGCGTAGAACTGTAGCACTGGGTCAGGCCGGCTAGGCCGAGGAGCCCAAAGGAGAGCCAAATAAAAGACCACACAGAGACAGCAAACGGAGAGGGCAAAAAGAGAGCAAAAGGAGAGACGGCAGAACCCTCTGCCTTTATTTATATGTTTTTACAAATCACCGTGGATTGGAGGTAGAAATGACCACCTCTCAATTCCATTGGTCAAAGCATCAATCTATCATATTTCTCCACTCAGTATAGCAAATTGATAAACAACACAGACAGTTAGCAAAACATAGATAGTTGTTAAGAAACCATGGCCATGTTTACAGAAGAAGTGTGAGAAAGTATTACAGAAAGAGAAACACTGAGAAACTGCAAAACTCAGGACAACATAGAACAAAAGTTTAAATACGGAAGACAAAAAATGAAGAGGAAGACCACTTTCTAGAGAAGGTGGATGCAAAGATCAGTGCTGGTTTAACTTCTCTGTGTGAAAATCAAAAGCAAAGCTTCTGAGATGGTTTTGTGAGATAGTGAACAAGGTGTGTTGATGGGAGCCTCAGCCATGAAACTATTTAAAAAAAATAAAGTTCACTACTCAAAAGCTGCTTTTTCAGTCCTTCATTTGTTTTGCAATACTTCCACAGTCTGTATGACTAGCTCGTTTTAGTAAGGAAGCTGTCTGCTTCGGTAGCTTATCTTGTTTCCACTAATTGTCCAACAGAGAATGACTTGCAGCTCTGCTTTAGGGCAGAGTTTAAGGAACATTGCCACAGTTTGAGTAGTACTTATGCTTAGTCTGAATGCAGAGCAGACTTGCACATGAACAAAAGATACTAGTCACAAACTTGTTTATAATGCTTTTTTGTTTCTTTTTTTTTTCAATTGTAGAATTATAGACCTAATAAAGGTCATATAGTTCAAGCCATGTGTTCCAAGTAGAATTTAGGGATTTCTACTGGAGTAGATAAATGTGCAAGCTTCAAACCAGTGCCAGGTTTCAGTTCTGGCCCTGGCTCCTAGGGCAGCTATAAGCACAAATGCAGAGGACCAAGCATTGGCAGTTTTCCACTTGGTAGGTTGGGTTGGGAAGTTTTTTGTGGCCCAAGCCATAAAAATGACACACATTTGTCTCAAAATGGTCACATTTTCAGCTTGGACTAGTCACACTGCTAGCTGAAACCCTGGCACTTAAACATCTTTCTTTTTGCTTTGAGGAGTGTGATTTTAGCAGTCCAAGTGTAACATATCGTATTAATATTTAGTATAGAGTAACAATTATAAATCAGTTTGAGCAGTTGAAACTTGGTTGCTTTTCAAGGCTGAGACTGGTGGTATGTACTGCTGGCCTATGGAATTGCCATAATCCATTTTTTTGGCTGGTTGCCACTTAGTTAATAGGATAATAAAAGGGGAAGAATTACAATCTAGACTCAGAGGTGTGATGGGGGAAGCAAATGAGCTCTGGTTCAGCCTGTTTTCCTCTTCAGCCTACTAGGCAGCCACTTAATAGCTGACTAAGAAGTAGAATACTTCTACATGAAACTTAATGTTGTAGGCTATATGTAGGTGCTTTTTTTTTTTTTTTTTTCCTTGAGGAAAGTGAGTGCTTGCTTGTTCAATACTGTTGTTGATCCTGCAGAACAGCTTAAGTCTGGCTGGCAGGTTTTCCCCAGCAGTCAGCATGTAGGTCGTGTCGAGATGCACCCTGACAGCAGGACCTCGGCAGTGGGCTGACAGCAGCCCTTCCCTGCAGGCAGCTCCTGCCTGCCTGCAGCTGAATGGGGGCTGAGTCTTGCTGATGGCTACTGCCATTTTGTTGATGTTGGATTGTCATCGGGTACTTCTAGAGGAGGAAAGCAAGTTGGAGCTGGAGAATTGAAGTTAAAATGCACGTTGAACAGTGTAGGTGGGAATGAAGGTTTATATTAAATCTGAACTTGAATGTTCCTGCGTTTTTTGCTTCTTGCTGGTTCAGGACAGCATGTCTAGCCATGAGAACTTGCAGACTGTGAAAGTGGTCACCTTACAGCATTCAAAATTTTGAAGTCCACAGCAAGAGCATTAGGAGGACTTGCATATCACACCCACAAAATTCTTAGTTCTAATAATAATAGAAAACCTCCAAGCCCACCAAAAACAGCACAAAACTTCCTTTCCAAACCCTTCATCCATTGGGTCTTCTAGACGGCATCTCTAAAGTTGTCTGTTTCCAGTTGAGCTGAAGTCCTCCCAAGTACTAGCATGAGGCAAGAGAGAAGTTCTGTGGCACGGATTCCTGCTTCATGCCTGGGCTTCCCATAAAAATGTGCCCTTTGAAAGCAGAAGTCCAGTGGCTGTCAGCAGGCATGAGTCAGCTGTGCAGGGACTTTGATCTCCAAAGCACACATCTCCTGCCGGGAACCAGGGAACAGTGCTCTTTGACACACCTGTAAGTGCATCTTGTAGATGTTAACATAAGCACTGTGACATGAATAAAGTAAATTATGCAGATGACCATGCTTTCTTCAAGAAAGGTTACTTTAAAGCTGTCTAAAATGATGCTGTGTAAAGAGTTGGTTCAGCCCTGCTAAATGATCTTGGCAGATGAAATCCGACAGCTCACTTCATCCAAGCCACAGGAAGGCAGGGACGAGCGGCTGTCTCCTGCATGGAGAGGGCTCCTTTAATCTGCGGAAACGTGGCTGGTGCTATGGAGTAAACACACTCGCGCAGCTGAAAGCAGGCAATTTGTTCCCATCCACCTAACTCATTGAAGCTGAAAGCCAAATGCAGCTGGGGGTGGTGGAGATGAATTGTCAAGGGGCTGGCCTGTTGCCCTTCAGAAGCACTGACCACAAGTGTGCATCTCTATGTTGTAAATTTACTATGAGCTCCAGCGGAACAATTGAGAAACATGACTTTAAAGGCTCTGTAAAGTATTGATTGTGTAAGTAATAAGTATGCCTAAAAGTAACTTTGGAGAAGGAAAGCAGTGGTGGAAATCTGCTGTTTATGTAATCTGTTTTCCAGCCTGAAATGGCCAGAAAGTGTCGTCTTGAAGCAGAACAGGGAATGGAGGAAATTCAGTGGAAAGCCAGCTGAGCTGGGGTACAAGCAGTGCCTGCAGTAATGATTGTTGGTTCTTAAGTGACATTGGAATATATTATTTTTTCCACTATCCCAACACCTTGGCAGTATTACACTGACAGTGTGCACTCAGAGCTGGTGGGGAATGCTTGCAAATTTGGTTGTACTAAGAGTGTTCTCAGGGCCAGCTCTGTGCTCCCTGTACAGAACCTGCGAATGGATGTTTGTCGTCCTGGTTGCCACTTTCATCTTAAAGCCCAAGAGACCTTGGGCACTGAATATTTTTAGTCAGCTAATGAAAAAGGCAGCACTAAAGCAGAGGTTGAGTATTCAGGTGGAGCTGAGCTTTACAGCAGTGCATGGCAGCTAAGCTTGCTAGAGCTGGACTTTGGTCTTCTCTTAAACATGGAGGATTCTTTTTTATAGCAATAGAGGTTGTGAGCCAGTGCTGGGAGTGGGGTGCCTTCGAGAAGGGCATGCAGGCAGCTCTGCTGGGTGCTGATAAGGTCTCCTGTCCTGCCCAGGAGTTCTTCTCCCTCCCTACTCCCCACCCCAAATGAAAGCAGACAAGCCCTCCTCCTTAGCTTGGAAAAAATTACATCATGAGATCCCTATGCCTGTCAGGAAGCTGGGAGGTTGTGAGAGCTTGCTAATTTACAAACAAAGTGCAGTCGTGGCAGTGGCACCAACCCCAGAGAGGAAGGCCTGTCCTGTTCCTGTGATGACCTTTTCCTGTCATCAGGGCAGCAGCCCTGTGCCCAGCCTCTCTGGATGTGGCTGATGAGATGGGATATTCTTGCTCGTGCTGTGAAACCCTGTACAGGCTGTTTTTCCCCAGGTCAAGGATCACAACCCAGTTGTGCCTTTGGGGAGAGGGCAGTGGGGTGCTGAGGGAAGCTCTGAAGACACAGCCGATTGCTGCAGTAACCACAGTGCAGCCACATATAGACATTATTTATGTGCTATAAATACAAAATGAGCCATTCTTTATCTCGAGTAATGTGTGTAGCATTGTACTCAAGGTGGTTCTGTCCTGCTGGCATTCCTCCCTGGAAATGCTGGATGGCTTTCTGAAATGAGCTTACTTGTAGCATACTAAATCATCGCTGTGTCCCTCTAGTAAAAATGCTGATGTCGATATAAATCTGAAACTGAAGCTTGGAGGCATTTCTGGAGCAGAGATGGGCTGGCCGTTGGTGAGTTCCAGCACCACAGTGTGACCTGGTGGACGTGCCATGGAGTGGGATGGAGGGGCTGCTGGCACAGGGGGCAGGTGGACAGCAAGGGTTTGCACTGATGGTCTGGTGTAAGGGTACATCTTCCCACCGCTGACCAGTTTGCAGCTCAGCTGGAAAGATGACAGAAACGGGTAACAGTAGGGCCTGTTTAGTTGTTGCTAGGAGACCCGCTGCTTATGTGATGTAGACTTTTACCTTGGAACCTGTAATTAAAACCCAGCGGGGCTTAATCACCTCATAGCTATCTATTGTGTATCTTGGACTGGATGTGCAATCAGCAGCGAGCAGTCAAGTGGCAGACATGTATCGTAATCCTGTAAGATTAGTCAAAACTGGTGTTAAAAAATCCCATACAAACAAAATCTGAGTAGAAACCAGACAATAACTACCCAGAAAGTCCGAATGCCATTCAAGGTCTGAGGTTACTGTATTATCTGTTTAGGACATACCGCTCTATTGTGAAACCATGTAAATATTAACCGCTTTGCCTGAGCTTTGGGTTAAAGGGAACACCCTGGTGATTAGTGTTCTTGGTCACTATTCTGTATAATCACTTGTTCTGAAATCAGTAGATCTTTTTGCATTGATAAGATGGTGCTGGGTTGCTGTTGTGGTCTCTGTAGCTGAGGAGGGGCAGGTAAGGCATGCCCAATGGGTGGTAGGCACAGGGACGGTCACCTTGAAGGACTCTGCTGTTAACACTCTGAATTTGAACTGGAGAATGCAAACCAACTACAGAACAATTTTACTTTGCTAGCTAGGACTCTGTAAGATCCCTGTACAGTAATTCTGGTGGCATGAAAGGGAGTTTAGACAGCTGTTGTTCTCTTTACTTCAGTGTCTACTGCAGGAGCTGGAGAGTAGACAAAAGCTTCCAGGTCATTTGTAACTTCTGTTGGCTGAAAAGGGATTTCTGTAACAGTTTGCACTTGAATTGGAGGAAAGAACAGAAGAATGCTGTGCTGTAACATGCTGCTGTGAATAAGAGGAACTGAGAGGCTGAGAGCATCCTAAAACATTGCAGAAGAGCTCCGGTTTGAGTGAGCTTGAAAAAACTGGAGCTGTTAGCAAGCAGAGTAATAGAACCTGAGTAACAAATACAAGCTCAAAGGGAGGCAGGGCATCCAATCTGTGACTTATTAAAGCTAAAGTAATTTGCATGAGAATTTGCAAAATTGTAGTGGTCACTTCACAAGGCCAAACTGATGCAGGAAAGCATCCTGCTCCTGCAGACATTGCTTAAAAAATCTGATCTTGATACCCAGCAGCTTTAAACTTAGCTCCATAGTGTGTCTTAAAGCAGAACAGCAGCGTGGCCACTCTGGTGATAAATTTTTCTTAAGCTGGAGCACAATATGGAAAAGCCAAAGCTTGCTCTTCTTTTCTGTAACTCTGAATTTATAGTGTGAAGGGATGATGTCTTGTGTGATGGTGCAAAGAATCCTCCGTGGACCTCCACTGCCCACTTTGCTGCTTGTACAAAGGTCTTGATATATCCAGACTAATTCCAAACTCTGTATTTGTTTGTCTTCACTACATAGCAGCACTTTTTTTCCCCCTACCATTTTTAAGGCAAATTATTGATGTGTGTGGGAGACATGTTTCTATATATAAATGCTGTTTCCTAAATGATGGTTTTAGCTATGCCCTGGACTGTTTCATGCCTGTTGGGATGCTGTTTCTGTGAACTCCATCACATGCTGTTTGGCCCTTTTCATAAGATACAAATGCCATTACAAAATACAAGGTGGTACTTATCCAAATCAAAATACCAGACATCTTAAACTGCCAGTTCTCCTAAGCTAAGACTGTAAAGCTGAAGGGCAAGTCCCACCCTTGGAGAACACAGATCTCTCAAGAAACTGGGGAGCACTGAGTCCTTTGACTCCTCTCTTTTCATCCTGTCTAATGCACCCCGTGAGGAATGGTGTCTCTACCTGAACAAATGCCTGCAGTGGCCTGGGTCAGTTTTCTTGTCCTTGGCTAGCTGTGCATGAGTGCAGGCACACTGTTTTAAAAACACCTCTTTTCTTTAGAGTGGCAAATGATCTGTTGTATGTCTTTTGTCTTCTAGATAGCAAAGCCATAGTTGATGGAAACCTGAAGCTGATCCTTGGCCTGATATGGACCCTTATCCTCCACTACTCCATTTCTATGCCAGTGTGGGAGGATGAAGGTGATGATGATGCAAAGAAGCAGACCCCTAAGCAGAGGCTGCTGGGATGGATCCAGAACAAAATTCCTTACTTGCCAATCACAAACTTCAATCAGAACTGGCAGGATGGCAAAGCACTGGGTGCTCTTGTTGACAGCTGTGCTCCAGGTAAGTCCTTTGTTCTGATGACCAGTGGTTTTCTTGCTTGTTATCCTTGTAGCTGCTCTTCCAATGGGAGGAGATTTTCACTACTGAGCCAGAAACTGGAACGAGGCTTTCAAGAAAACCAAAAGAGTCCAAAGAAGCCAGCTGCAGGAAGCAGCAAGTTGTAAACTACTTGGCCAAGAGAAATTCTGGCTTGAAGCAGAATGTGTGATTGCATTATGGGAGGTGCCACATCTAAGCTTTGTATTGGGTGCAAGGGACAAAGGCACAAATGCTGGCTCCTAAATGGAAGAAAAGGATTGTTCCCACGGCAAGTGCCAACAACCTTTCAACTTCAGGGTGCAGTGGGAGACTTCATGGATTCTCCTAAAACAGGATTGCAGAGGGAGCACAGAGCAGCCAGAAGCTGCACACTACCTGAAACTTCACTGTTTAGAAAGCTGAGACTGAGCTACTTTAAGCAAATAATTTGATAAAGTGTGAAAAAGGCAAAATTTCCTTCACTTCTTATAAAACAGCCTTGCTAGTGTGATTGCTGTTGCTCATCTAATGCAATCTGGGCTGCTGTGGCAAGCAGTTGAAATTTTCTTTTTCAAATATGCTGCAGGAGAACCAGTAAAACATAAAGAATGGTAGATGTAATTGTGCTAAATTTAGAGTGGTATCTTGCACAAGTAACCCAGAGAGGTGGTAGATGTCCCATCCCTGGAAACATTCAAGGTCAGATTGCGCAGGGCTCTATTGAAGATGTCACTGCTCATTGCAGGGGGAGGTCAGTCTAGATGACCTTTAAAGGTTCCTTCCAGCCTAAACCATTCTGTGACTCTATGCTGGTTGTTTTGGAGATGTTTCAGTGAGCAGCATATGCTTGTCTTGTTTTAGTTCTGCAAAGTTCTGAATGTCTTTCTGCAAAGCAGTGTAACACAAGGGGATGTGGAGTTTGTACTTGGTTTCTTCAGCTAGGGAAGCACCTTGGCAGATAACACATAACAACTGAAATGTGCTTGCAGGTTTGTGCCCTGACTGGGAGACCTGGGACCCGAAGAAGCCCGTGGACAATGCTCGGGAAGCCATGCAGCAGGCAGATGACTGGCTGGGTGTGCCACAGGTAAGGCCACCAAGACATGGGCTGGCACAGGGGCCAGCTTTGGCCTTGTGACTAGCTGGAGTTTAAATTGAGGAAAGCAGGTGGAGCTGCTTGGATGCTTCGAAAAGTTACAGTTAACTCATGTAGAGTTGCCTGAGAAAGGATGCACTGTAACAAAACACACTATTACATTTCAGAGCTCTGGTTGTAAGATTTTGTGTAGGTGTCTTTGCTGAAGACAGCTGCTGTTGCAGCATGTAAGGTAGGAGGAAAGGGCCTGTGTGGTGGTGCCTGATCTGTTAGTTCATGGAGTAAGTTTGTTTTGCTGCATTGAATTATACAAAAGAAAAACTTACTGTCTTAAGAAATCACCTGCAATGATAATGTTCAAACAGAGAGCAGTGTATTTACAAACTGAATGATTTTCATGCTGATAAAGTTGGACAGAATTCCTGAAGTCTTTGAAGCAGTTTGTATTGTGGAAGCAAGAGAAGAGACTGGTCACAAGTTTTACTTTGCAAGCTTTGCAGTTCAGAGCTGTAGCATAAAGGATTATGAATTATGAATTTTTTCAGTATCAATTAACCCCATGTCACTTTTCAAGGGGAACATAACTACGATTGTCTTGCCTTGATAGCATTAAGCTTGTTGCAGTCTCCTGAGAACCCCTAACAATCAAGGCACAAAAAGTCCCCAAACCACACTGGGATGATAATGAGCTTCTTGATTTTCTTGCCTGAGATAATAAATGATGTTGTGTGTATCAAAGGGAAAATAAATGTAAGAAATCTCATTAGCATGTGGGAGTTTTGAAATCTAAGTCTGTGTCATAGCTCTGTTTCTGTGTTGACATGTGGTAACCAAGCACTGGTACAATATACTTAATTGCACTGTCTTTCAGGTTATTACCCCTGAAGAAATTATCCACCCTGATGTGGATGAGCACTCTGTGATGACTTACCTGTCCCAGTTCCCTAAAGCCAAGCTGAAACCAGGAGCTCCTTTAAAACCCAAACTGAATCCAAAGAAAGCAAGAGCTTATGGCAGAGGTAAGGACTTGGTGAGCTGAAGCTGTATGGAGCAGTAACTCTTCAGAAAGCTGGGTGGGGTTTTCTACTTATGTTCTTATGAACTTCAGATCTACTGTAACTAACTGACTTCAAAGTTTCACTTGTATACTCTTGGTGTGGTGCCTGGTTTCAGAAATACATGGATATAGTCCAAAAGACACTCCTAGTTCTAACATGTAAATTCCCCAGTCTGAACCTGTTCTGCAAGCTGCCAGCCTTCCTTCCACAGCTGGAAGAAGTAGCATAATATGGGGCTAAAACAACCTTGGTGTGGAATTCAGGCCAGCAGTATTGCTGTTAGTGAGTGATGATCTAGCAGTGAATGCTTCTTGTGATAAAGCACTCCTTTAAAGAGTAAAAACCTCATCACCTCACTGTCTCTCTGAGCAGGCTCACTGTGGAGACAGTTTTCCATTTCCCAGGCTTGATATGTGTTAGAGTGGGCTAATTCTAAATAACTTACTTGAATTAATTGGTAGTGTTGAATACTTTGCCCATGTACAAAGATAGGTTGGTAACCCTTGAGACATTAAATAGTGCCGAGCCTTTGTTGGAAAGGCTGTATTTGCTAATTGGAAGGACTTATCCATAGATGTTTATGCAACTGTAGATCTACGTAAGCATTCTTATTCTTAATTGACCTTTTAAATTGATAAGTTCATATGACTGTTGGTGAGGTTCCGTTCTAGATTGGTGCACAGTGACAATTGAATACGTAAAAGATTTTTACCTTTAATATGCTTGGTATGTTGGAAGACATCTCTTCAACATTACACTTGGCTCTCCATTCCGTCGTCGTTATTTATTTATTTTTACATCTGGGGGCTGCTGTTGGTCCTTCAAGATTTTTAGAATGAGTGGATTTCAGAATTGGGCGTACAAAAGTGAAATGGAAAGAAACAAAACTTTCCTTCTTTTTTCCTGGTTTTCTTATTTCCTTGGGTTTTTTTAAACTTGATTTTCCATTGAGACTTAACTAGTGGAATGAATGGGCATGGACATTATTTGTGCACTTAAGAGCGGTTGCTGCCGTCAGAGTGGGTTTAGCACCTATCCAGCTTGGCATTTATGTTCTTTGTTGGTGCCTTCCACAGCAAACCACAGTACACAGACACATTTTTCAGGCCCCAAATGTGTAAATGACTGATCAGCCTGCCTCAATCTGCCAAGTCTGGCTTTAGTCATGTTTTTATTAATTCAAAAACTGGAATTACTTTGTTGTCTGCTTTCGTGTGTGGTGCTCTGGAGCCATTGTAATGGAAATTAATTCAGAGTGAGTGGCTCTTCTTGAAAGATTGATGTTTTCCTGAAGTTAATTGCCAAAACAGAGTCACTAGATACACTAATTGGTAATTCTGACTGCTAAGGTATGTCAGAACTGGAAGGTGACTCCAGCAGCAAGGGGCTCAGTCCTTGACTGGGCAGGGTCTTTTGGACAGATGAGAAAGAGATTTTTGTGCCTCCAGAAAAAGATGACTGTCAAGTGTGAAGTGGGTCAGTCTTAGCTCTTTTTATTACCATTTTTCATGTAAGCTGCTCATAACCTTCCAACACGAGTCTTAGCTATAGCACACCACCCTGGGCACCGTGGGGTTTGTGCCGAGGACAGCCAGGTGTAGAGCTGGTGTGACATGAGCCTGCAGAGGGGATATACAGAGTTGTGCGGGTCATCGGTGCTGCACTAGGAGTTCTCATTTGGCCATCCAAAGCAGACCACTGATAAGATAGTAAAATCTAGAAGATGAAGTGTAGGCTAAGCAAGCGTTGTAACTAATGCCATCCTGACTGAAATTATCTTCAGAGGAGGATAATCAATCCTTCTCCTTGTGCTTGCAGAAGGTGGGATACTTAACTTGAATACCATATCCTAATGCTTGTGGGATGGACTGAAGAGACGCAGAGCAAATTTGTAGCAGTTTCAGCTAGATGATAATCTAGGGCTTAGTTTGAAAGAATGAATATGTCAATTGTTAACACCTTATCAGAATGCTCAGATTTCCTAGCAAAAACATGATCTTCCTTGCATTGCTCTCAAGTTACTGTTTTCTGAAGATAAACAAGTTCAGGAATTCTGTTGTTCACAACCACTTCCTTTATAATCTATCAGACGTTGCACTTTCCACTAATTGTGCTATGGAGCAGTAGTGCCCACGGTTTTATGAATCAGCCAAGGGGTAATTGCCTTGGACGGAAGGGTATATGTGTTTGGGCTAGTCTGGAATCAGCAACTTTGGGAAGTTCTTCCACCCACTCAGTCTGACACCACCATGACAGATGTCATGACCTGGGACTATGTACAGGGAGATGATGAAACCCTGCTGGTAAATGCGTGCTGTAGCAGGCCCTGTTCTGAGGAATAAGGAAACTGATTAAAAGTTAAGTGGAAACCACACCGAGTAGCAATACTTGTGTGGTTTTAAGAGGTTCCTGTGTGCCATTTGTAGAGTGTTCACTCTGGCCAGGTAGTCTCAGCAGATTTCAAAGAACAGCAAATCTGAGCAGTATCTTTACTGCTGGGTTTTGAAAATGGACTAAGATAGGACAATATAGGTAAAAATTGTCTTGCTTGAAGTCAGTCTTTTACTGTTGGCTCTAGGGTAATACCTTCCCCTAAAGGCTTCCCAGAATTTCTCTCCTTCCTCTCTAGTCACCTGTCCTGTCGTGCAGCACACTTAAACATTTAGCTGTGTGAAGCAGAGCAGCTAATGCACGTATCCTGCTTGCTGTCAGCATCAGCCCTGCGCTCGCCAGCAGTGAGGGGCAACCCTCCATACCTGTCAGGGTAACTTGCTGTCACCTGAATCCAAATACCAGCTGGGTTCCTGACTTGGTCAGAGATCATAACATGAGCTGAGTGCCAGTGATTCCACCAATTTTTTAAAATGTTTGTAGTGTAAGAGAAGGCCTTATTGCGAGCATGGTGCTCTGGGCAGAGGGTAAAGAGGTGTCATGCAGGAGTCTGGGAAAACTGGTGCTGGTGGCTTACACGGGAGAATGGATTGGACAACCTTTGGGTAGCCTCCAAACTGTCTTTTGGGTTTTGTGGCAGCAGCTAATGTGCTGTTCTGTATCTGTCTCACAGGGATTGAGCCTCATGGGAACATGGTGAAGCAGCCTGCCATCTTCACAGTGGACACCATCAGTGCTGGGCAGGGTGACTTGATGGTCTTCATAGAAGATCCAGAAGGAAACAGAGAGGAGGTATGTACATTAAATGTCTCGTATGAAAAAGTAAAGTTGGTCTGAATGCTGTAGTTTTTGCAGTAACCTTCATCTTTCACAAGTGAGTTCTTAACAAATAAGTAATCTAAAAAGAAATTGCAAAATAGCGTTTATCTAAAGTGCAAGAAGCCTCAAGCTTTTCTTCATAATTGCCTTGAAAAAAAGCCCCTATCTGCAACTAAGCAACACAATTCCAGTGTCCAGTAGTTGCAGAGCTTTAGCTTGACTGGCCAAGTACACTCTGACCTGCTTTTAGATAACATACATCACTAAATCACTGTCTGCCTTTACTCATTCTGCAAGAATGGCTAAAGCAGCTATTTAGATGTCATGAATCATTTTGAGTTAAAATGCTGGTTTTAATGTTTATAGAAACTTCTC
This sequence comes from Pomatostomus ruficeps, assembly GCA_013400735.1. NCBI lineage: Eukaryota > Metazoa > Chordata > Aves > Passeriformes > Timaliidae > Pomatostomus > Pomatostomus ruficeps. The sequence goes on along the minus strand of VYZT01057686.1, from coordinate 136,843 downwards.
ATCCAAGTGTTCCACTTGATCATGTTACAACATTCCAGAAAAATACAGCTGTACATTGGACTTACTGTCTCCTCATTTTTGGCCTGCCTCAATAGAGCAATTAACAGCAAGGGAAAGGGCTGGGGTGGGGAGAAGGTGGCTTGCTTCCTCTCTTGTAAATACAAAACCAATGGGGTGTTTTTCCATGGGAGAAGAATGGATAGTAAGGATCCTTGCTCTCACAGCAACAAGTGTCTAACGTTACTGACTCTGGAAATAGTTTGCAATATACAGAAAAGAGTTTAGCTGGCGTGCGTAGGCACAGCTCAACGATGGATGTGTTTTCTCTCCTAGGCGAAGATAACACCGTCCAGTGACAAAAACAAGACCTACTCAGTACAGTATGTTCCAAGGGTTACTGGACCTCACAAGGTGGGTTTTGTGTCCATAACCAGTATTCTCTTGCTAGACACGCTGCTCTGCCAGTGGTTAATGTAAGCCCCTGAGGCCTCTCTGTTCACTGATGGGTAAGAGCCACCCCAAGTATCCTGAAAAAAAGTTAAATTGATGTGGCCTTTGTTCTCTGTCTGGCTTTTGGGCTGTTCCCTTCCCAAGGGGGAAAGAAGTGTGTGTTGGGAGAAAGTGCATTTGTGTTTAGGTATCAAGAGCCAGCTACAGCCGGCTCTCCTCTCACATGGGGCCACTTTGTGCAACTCACAAAGCTAGTTTTGTGGGTTGTCACAGAGACGCTGATGAAAACATCAGGTTGTTTCTATAAGGTGTGTCTTTGCTGATGGTACTGTACACTGTAGGGATTTTGCAGAGAAGGATTCCCTCCCTCTGTCCCTGGATGCTCACAGAAGGAGGTTTATGATGGGTGATCCTGTTGCTTTGACACTTCCCAGGGCGGCTGATCCCCACAGCCAGCCTGAAAAGATAAAATGCAACTTCTGCTGCCACTTTATTGCTGGATGGTGATCTGCCTTGTATTGGCACATCCTGATTCAAGCTTCCATGCTGGTGTGGCTGACTCTGTAATCAATAGGACTTTAAGGAGGTGGCCAGCAGTTAGACTGCATGGATGGGATGAGGGTTGTGGGGTGGATGGTCCCTCACCTCTGAGGGAAAGACTCTTTGTGTTAGGAATGCAGGTGCTTGATCCTGCACTTGGCTTTATGGTGGTGATCTGAGCTCTGCCTCTGCCCAGCGGGTCTGAGCTGATGCTGTCTGTCTCTAGGTTTCAGTCCTCTTTGCTGGCCAGCACATCTCGAAGAGCCCATTTGAAGTGAATGTTGACAAAGCCCAGGGAGATGCAAGCAAAGTGACAGCAAAGGGACCGGGACTGGAGGCAGCAGGGAACATTGCCAATAAGCCTACCTACTTTGACCTCTACACAGCAGGTAAGCAGGATGAATGATGATGGAAATCCTGCGGTTTCCTCAAATGTGAGAACCTAAGGCCTTGGAGAAATAAAAAAGCTGAAAAGTGGATGAGGATTTGTAGCCCCATCAAGCTCATAGGTGAAAAAACAGCTGGGCTGGTCTGAAGGCTTCAGTTGCGTATGAAATATTTGAAGTGTGGAGCTGAGCTGGGGAAAGAAGGTGCTAAGCCTGACCCAGAAATTTGCCATGAATTTGCTGGATGGCAGCAGTCAAGTTCCTGGGTGGTTTCTTTCCCTGACTCCTTTTAAACAGGAATGTGTCAGGTTGAATATAAATGTGAAGGATAAACTGTGAGCAAACTGTAAACGTGTAGTGTGTTCTGTATTTAGCTCTACAGAAAGAACCTGCTGCAGTGCTACTTTGAGTTCATACTTCAATGATGAACTGGTTTCAACCTCTATTGTAATTATTAGAGGGCTACTATCTTCATTAGGGCATCTCCATCACATTATTTGTTACCTGCTATTAGGCCAATGCTGTAGCCTAGAGGAATGAGTCAATAAGATGCTACAAATGTTAATTCATTTAGAACAATGTGAAACTACTTAGGGCAGTTACTTGTAGCATTTAAACACCAAAATATGCTGAGTAGCATATTTTAAATTGCCTTCTGCCTGAGGGAACTTAGGAATAAAATTAAATGTGGTTACAGTGAGGGAAGTATTATGTTCAGCCTCTAATTGGGAGAGGGAGTGGTCTGAATCATGTAAAGACATGTCTGGCCTCTGAAAGTGTATAGAAAACTGTTTTTGTTGTATGATGCGTTGAATAAGATGTAAGAGGAGCAGGTGTCTGAACAAAAGTGAATACATATAGTCCAGCAGAGAGGATCCTTGTCAGACCAACATTCATTTGTACAATCTCTTAATCTAAACCACTTCAAAGTTTGAGAGATTGAACTGACTGGTAAAGCTGTGCGCTGATCTGTGATAGAGGTGCTACAGGGTGGTGGCCATAGGGTAACCAGGCTGTATGCATAGTCACTACTATGCTGTGAAACCCTGTGGCTGGAGCAGCAGAGCTCTGTCAGTTTGACTTCATGGACATGCCACCATTCTGTCTTGCCTGCTCCCTGCTCAAATGTTTGGTCGCTGTCAGCAAAAGCTGAATACAGAGGCTGTGCCTAGAATTGGCAGCAGAGGATGGCTGGCTGAGCCCAGACAGCTGGTGGTGGTCTGAAACACGGTGCCTGTTGCCAGTGGGGAAGCCAAGGCTCAGCTGGGCTTGTTTCCTTTACAGGTGCTGGTGTGGGTGACGTGATTGTGGAAGTGGAAGATCCTCAGGGGAGAAGCCTTGCTGAAGTTGTAGTGGAAGACAAAGGCAACCAAGTCTACCGTTGCACCTATAAACCTGTTCAAGCTGGTCCTCACATTGTCAAAGTGACTTTTGCTGGGGAGGCAATTCCTAAAACTCCTTGCACTGTTCTTGTTGGAGAGGGTATGCTTTTTAAAAGTGCATATAAATGTATATGGCCACTTTGCTCCTTAGATGTGATCACAGAATATGCTTGGATCTTGCCTTTTACATTCTCTGTACCTTTCAACATCTTGGTCTTGTTTCAGTGGGTCACCTGGGCATTCTCAGGGTAAACCAGTGCTCTCTAACAGTAATATGGCTTTTGTTGCTAGTTTCCTTTCTGCCTAGACTTACAAATGTTAAGCTGCCCTTTGTATTTTTTTGAGTAATTGATGCAGCTATGCAGTGTCTTGCTGTTTTCCACCCTTGTTCCTCAAATGACTATATTTACTGTTTTCCTCCTTAACGGACACCTAATTTGCTTTCTGTTCCATCCTTACGTGCTCCTATGCTTTTAGATCTCTGCTCATCTCTCCTGAGCTACCCTCCATTTGTGGAATTTTGGACTTCACTGCTAATGGCTTCATAGTTGGTAAGAGGTGTGCAGGATGCTCCGTCATGTTCGCTTTTTGTGAGCTTTTAGCCTGCAGCTTGTCCCAGCCACAAGGGTTTTTGGTTTTGTTGGGGTTGGGGAGGAAAGTTGCAAGTGAACTGAAGCTTTGTGTGACCCAGTCAGTGAAACTGGCTTAACCACAAGCTGCCTGACGCAGCTGTGTAAGTGCTCTGCAAGCTGTTCCCACTCCACGTCAGCCATGCTCCTGTGTGTTCCCACTGAGCTTTCAGAGCTGGCAGATGGCACACGATCCCTGCTCACACCGTCCGGTGCAGGACACGGGGCGATGTTGGCTGCTGCAGGGGTGAGGGGAAAACCTGTAAGCTGTTGCAATGAGTGGAAACGTAAGAAGCTGCTTGGCAGACTTGTGCTCCTGCTGTAAGCACGGTGTGTTTGGGGAAAATGCGTGTTCCGTTTACAGTGCTGGGAAGCTGTGGTTGTTTGTAAGTCTCTTCAAACCTCTCAGGACTCTGGCGTTGAAGACCTCATGACAGCTGGGATTGTGTAGTGAAAACTGTTCATGAGTGCACGGTACTTTATTTCTGTAGCTGCTCTGCAGGCCCAGAGAAGTGCTTGGAGTAGAGAGGCCAAGATAAGCCCAAGTCATGTGTAACCTCCTGCCCCTACCCATGGCTGCTTCAGTCTGCAGAGGGCTTGGTGGCTTTGCTTCTGTGGAAGTGTGAACTGTGACAAGCCCGGGTGGAAGGGAGGGGTTGATGTGACATCTTTTAATGAAGTACAGGCAAAACTCAGCTTTGCTAATGGCAGTTATCCCAGTCATGTGCTTCTGAAAGACCAGCAGAACAATACTGCTCACTGGGGCTTATCTGCAAAAGGGACCCCTCACCCCACACTGCAGCGGGCCTCAATGCAAAAGGCATCAGGAAGGTTGTGTCTGTGATAAATATCTTTAGGTGATAGCTGTGTAAAAGTCTTGCATTGATAACTGGCATTGAACTGGAAAGCAGCAGGGCTTCAGTGTTTGCAATCATTTTAAAAAATGGTCTTGGAGGGGGTCAGTGTTGCCTGGCTGCACCGACTGATACTGCCTAAAAAGCCAGGAGGCATAGACAGTGGCTGGGCAGACTCCTGTCTGTCTGCCTTAATGCTGTAACTTTGTGCTGAAAGCTAAGCTGTGGTTGCCCTGAGTCAACGTTAAACTAAAGGTTGTCCCAGGCTGGCTAGGCTACCTGTATGTTGGGATCAGAGACAGCAGTAATGCCCGAAATTGCCTTGCAGCCTGCAACCCCAACGCGTGTCGTGCCACTGGTCGAGGTCTGCAGCCCAAGGGCGTCCGCATCAGGGAGACGGCCGACTTCAAGGTTGATACAAGAGCAGCAGGGAGCGGAGATCTTGGAGTCACTATAAAGGGACCAAGTGAGTGTTGGGGTGAATCTGTGCTGTGCATGAGTTTGGGAGAAGGGGGAGGAGCAGAGCCTGGGAAAAGGAAGAGCAGGAAGGAGATGGTGTCCTGATGGAACTGATGGGATATGTACAAAAAGCCAGATTTCAGAAGGGTTTATTGGTACTTTGTGTGTCCTGGGGAGGTTTTGATCTGGAGGGTTGGGTAAGATTATATCTGGTTTTAGTTCTTTCCATTTTAATGCATCAGTTAGCAAAACTGAGGAAATCCATGCATCTGCCTGCCATGGCCTCCAAGCTTTATGGGGACACATTGCATCTTCATCCAATCTGTGGAAGCAAGTCACACGCCAGGGTCTCTGGCAGGATGGAAATCCTGCTCTCGTGAAGCTGGGAATGGCTCAGAGCAGTATGTGTGGCACTAGCTGCTTGGGCGCACAAGTGGAGGAGGAACCTATAGGCTGACAGAGCCCATCTGTCAGGATCCATCCCCCCGTCCCTTGGCGTGTCCTGAGCTCTAAATGTGGCCCTCTGCCTGGGAGGCTGGGAGCACAGGGGCTGCTGGCTCGTGTGGCTGCCAGCAGCAGTCCCTGTGTGGTACTCTGAACCCGTCACCTCCCCCCAGCTGGGGCGGCATTCAAAGGTGCATTGTATTGCCTTCACCTCCTCCACACACACAGAGCTCTGACTGTGTGCCTTCGTGAGGCTGGGGGGAAAAAAACCCCAACAGACGTATCGATGTAAATTTTAGCGTATTAAGCTTTTCTTCCTAAATTCTTCATCTTGAAGAAAATGAAAAGTAGGCATTCCCTGCATGCTTGTGGTTACAAAGTCTGACAAATGTTAAGCTTTTTTGTTTTAACATATGACACGCATCATACTGCAGACTAAGAAAATAAAACACAAGGGAACTTATTAAGTCTGGTAACTTAAAATACTTTCTGCTGTATTTCTTCTGGAAGTGTTTGCTGTCTTTGTCCTAGAGGGCAGCTAGAACTAACTTCCCTTATAACCTGACCTTTTTTTTTTTGGTGGAAGAAATTTATTCTTGCAAGCTAAAATAAATACTAGAAAACGTGAACTTGTCTGAGTAATTGAAAGCAGGATGGAAACTGTTAAGTTCAATGTTGAACTGATCTTTCAACAGAGGGCTTGGAGGAGTTGGTGAAACAAAAAGGCTTTATGGATGGTATATATGCATTTGAATATTATCCAGCTACCCCAGGGAAGTACCTTGTCACGATTACATGGGGTGGGCAAAACATCCCAAAAAGGTGAGTTAAAAGTAGCTTTTTCAGCATTCTTGTGTCCTCAGTGGGTTGTGTACTTGGTGGGCTTTTAAAGCAATGCTGACCTTTGAAAAAACACTGGGGAGACCAGCTAGTGGCAAATTGTTGATGTAACATTTGATTTTTAACAACCTGCCACAGCAGCTTGACAAAGCTCTGAAGAGTGATTTACATCAGTCTTTCTAACCCAAAATCATGAATAAAAAACTGAATAAAACATGGTGGAACATGCAGCTTGGACTTTGCTGTAAGATTTTGAAGGGATCTGTTATTTTAGTGTCCAGAGCTATAGCAAGCAGAGCAAGTATTTGACACTCAGAATTTGTGGTGGAAGATGTAAGCACATGATGGGTTGGATGACCTCTCTGCTAGAAAGACACTCTGCTGGGCACTGTGCCACCACATGGTAGCATCTATTAATTTGGAAAATCCAATGTAAAGCCTCATTAAAATGCCTAGGGAAAAACATAGATGCTGTATTTGTCCTCACTTCTAATACCATGCTTTGTTTTTCTCTTACAGCCCCTTTGAAGTTCAAGTGGGTCATGAAGCAGGTCCTCAGAAAGTGCGAGCCTGGGGGCCAGGACTGCATGAGGGAATTGTGGGCAAGTCAGCCGACTTCGTGGTCGAGTCCATTGGCACAGAAGTTGGCTCTCTTGGTATGTTACTTGACTTAGTTTCCCTGAAATATTTGTATCTTGCAATGCTAGCAACGAACTCATGAGAAACAATAGGTTTCCCAACGGTAAAAAAACCATATCTGCAAAACGTTGTGGTCTAAACACAAACTTCTATCAGAGTATCAAAGGCAAGTCCTAGAGACAGGAGTGTGTGTGATGGAGAGTGTTAATCTGTGGTATTGTGGAATGAGATCCAGAAGGGAATGATGGATTATCTCCTGTATTGCTGAAAAAGGGTGATTGAGAGATCAGGCATGGTTATGGCTAGCAAAAAGCTATTTGTGGAAATGATGTTAAATTATCAGCCACCACAAACATAACATGAGGAACCTACTTGTTCCTTTTTCAGGCTTTGCAATAGAAGGCCCTTCTCAGGCTAAAATTGAGTGCGATGACAAGAACGATGGCTCATGTGATGTGAAGTATTGGCCCAAAGAGCCTGGTGAATATGCTGTGCACATCATGTGCGATGATGAGGACATAAAAGACAGCCCTTACATGGCCTTCATTCGACCGGCTTCAGGAGACTTCAACGCCGATAAGGTGGTGCAGAGGAGTTCACCCATGGCATAGCACGTCTTTGATGTAGCTACAGTAGAGATGTTTCTGAAGGATTCTGGTAGCAGACTCTTAAGCTGCCTCTGCTTAAAGCTCTGAATTTGCCAAGATATTACCCAGCCAGATATTCCCCAGCTTTTTCTAATAATCCTGTTGTGGTTTTGATTTAATGTAATGAAAACTTGCTGAAGTAGTATTGCATGTTTCATGGGGTTTGGGGAGGGGGCAGGTCTTCATGCATAAATCAGTTAGATTTGCTTCTCTTTCTGAACTGCAAACTAATACTCTTGAGGTGCCCTTTTAGGTGAAGGCTTATGGCCCAGGCTTGGAGAGGACTGGCTGTATAGTGAACAATCCTGCTGAGTTCACAGTCGAAACCAAGGACGCTGGGAAAGCACCTCTGAAGATGTATGCACAGGTAAAAAGCCAAAGGCAGCTGTGTGAAACTGCAGCAAAAGGGCTTTAATACTGTTTAGAAAAATGCCTTAAGTATTTCTACTCGCTTACATACCACTTAATTCTGGGCATGTGTAATTCACTCAAAGCTCTGTGCTTTGATCTGTGTAATGTAGTCAGGCAACAACTGAAGACAAAGTGACTTCTCTCTGGTGTTATGAAGTACAAGGCTTTGCTTCCTTACTTGGAATCTCCTCAGCAAAGCAAGGTGTAATTTCCTTGAGTTGTCATTTGAAAGCACTGAAGTGTCTCTGAGCCTGTGAATTTTCTATGTGTTGTAGGATGGTGTATGAATGAGCAAGTGTTAGATGAGGAAGACTTACAGGAGTGTAAATTGCATGTTTCTTCAGTATTTCTGAGCTGTGGTTCTGGAAAAAGAAAACCCTGATGCATTTTGGAACAGTCTTGGGCTGTTCAAGCTGTGCAAACATTTTTGAAGTACCTGAACCTTCTGCTTGTGTTACTGCTTTTTAGGATGGAGAAGGAAACCCTATTGATATCCAGATAAAGAGCAAGCCTGATGGTGTGTTTGCCTGCTCCTATGTGCCAGTTAAACCAATCAAACATACAATTTCTGTTGTCTGGGGAGGAGCCAATGTGCCCAATAGCCCATTTAGGGTAAGTACAGAGATGAATAGTTCTTAATTCTAGCCAAATAGGACATTGGTTCTCACAATTACTTGTTAGTACAACTAGGATGATAAAACCCTTCTGTGAACTTCAAAGAGATATGCCCTTCTGCTCCATTTTTTTAGGAATCTATCCACTTGTATAAATGTTTGTTTTTACAAGGTTACATGGTGGTCTCCCATCAGCCCAGCTGCAACTTGGGAGATTCAGGGACATTCATTTGTATCTGTTTTCCTGTAATCTCTCTCCAAGCAATGCTCTGACTTCAATGGGACCTCAGTTGTGACAGAGGTGTGTGATTCTGACCCTTGTGAATTTGTGTAGGTCCTTATAGGTCAAGGGAGTCATCCTCAGAAAGTCAAAGTGTTTGGACCTGGTGTGGAGAGAACTGGCCTGAAAGCAAGTGAGCCGACCCACTTCACTGTGGACTGCACGGATGCAGGAGAAGGTAAAGGCAGGCTGGGCTGTTCTGTGGTATCAGAATCACAGGTCATGCAAGGAGGGGATTATGTACTGTTCCATGCTGGTTTTCCTTATTTAGTGGAAAAACCTTGGGAAGCAGAACATTGCAGTGAATGATCTGATCTGTTACATTAGTTAATATGGTGACTCGAACAACTGGAAATGGGAATGGTCTGGCTGTTTGGCTGGCAATGTCTGTGCTGTCCAGTACCAAAACCTCCACTTGCTTTTCCTAGGTGATGTCAGTGTTGGAATTAAGTGTGATGCTCGTGTGGTCAGCAATGAGGAAGAGGACATAGATTTCGACATCATCCACAATGCTAATGATACCTTCACAGTGAAATACTCACCCCCTGCCGCCGGGCGCTACACTATTAAAGTGCTTTTTGCAGGAGAGGTTTGTAATCTTTGTTTTGCAGCCTGATGTTTCTAAAATCTGTTTGTTTTTCTGCTCTTTGATCACCATGCATGTGCCAGTTCACAGCTAGCTTCTTCCATATTAGCTCTCATGCACTTGGTCTGGTCACTGTTTCTATAACAGTGTAAAAAACTAAAACTTCTTTTGTAATACTTGGATGTATGCAAGTGAGAGGAGTTGTCTGGGGACACTGAAGTTCAAGTGTGATGTGTTGGACTGGCATAATGCGTATGGTCTCCATGGTGGGGCAAGGCTGCTTTCTAAAGTAAAAAAACCTAAGTGACTTTTCAAGGAAAATAGGGGAAAAAAGTTTTCCTTAAAAATAAAAAAGAGAGAGAGACAAACTTCCAGCTGTTAACTTTGCCCTAGCTTTTGAATTATACTAATCAGTAAGGCAATGTTTAAGTGAGGTGAAATTTTACTCAAGATGCTGGAATTAGAGCAGAATTATCTTAAAATTATTATCTGTCTAATTTTGGCTAGTGAAGAGTGATCTGGTTATATTTGGAATTATGTTTCTGTTGCAGGAAATTCCTGCCAGCCCATTCAGAGTTAAAGTGGACCCCTCGCACGATGCCAGCAAAGTGAAAGCTGAAGGACCTGGGCTGAACAAAACTGGTGAGAGCTGGGTTCATGTAGTGTGACCACTACTGGATCATGAGGAACTGTTGCAGGGTGGTCAGCGCCTGGCTGAGCATTGCTGGGATGTAGCAGGGTGGGGTGTCATGCAGTTGGAAACAATGCCTTTCCCTTAGCATTTTGCTTGACTGGACGTTATTGGTACTGAATGCTTCTTGAGAAGAGTTTCTGAGTGTGAGCTATGTGTAAATTAGAATTAATATTTTTCTTCAGGTGTGGAAAATGGCAAACCAACTCACTTCACTGTGTTCACCAAGGGAGCTGGAAAAGCACCACTGGATGTGCAGTTCAGCACCTCGGTACCGGGAGAGGCAGTGATGGATCTGGATATCATTGACAACTATGACTATTCCCACACTGTTAGGTACACGCCTATACAGCAGGTAAGTCTGACTCCTGTAGCAGCACAAGAGTGAACAACTCATATTGCTGTAGTGCAGTGACCTTCCTCCCTCGTACCTGTGCACAGAGGAAAAAGCAGAAAAAAGCTTGCCAGGATGTCCTGTTCCCCAGGAGCCTTAAAGCCTGCAGTACAATGGGAATTGGAAAGCAGTAATGCAGTTTTTCTGGTGTAGTTATTGATAGCTTGCCACTGTTTTCTTTTCTGTGGAAAAGGGAGATATTGAAGCAGTACCACACAGATCACATCATCATTCCATAGTTTATCAGTTGAAGAGGAAAGATGGCAAACCTTCCCAGACTCCACAGTGGAGCTGACTGCTGCCCCAGCTGCTCTGGGCTGCTACAGTCCTGCGGAGTTGGGGTTGTGGTGTGCTGCCTGTCAGCAGGCTACTGGTGTCAAAGGAGCTGGAGTGCAAACCAGAGCAGGGACAAAAAGAAGAGTTTTGGGTGGTGATGCACTAGTTCCCAGTAGGAAAGTGAAGAAATTGGTGCTGAGGAGGGAAGCTGAGCTGCAGATTGAATGCATCAAAGTATTTGTCTGCATTTGAGGTTAGCCCTTAGGCTGGAAAAAATCAAGTCTGACTTGGTTTGCTTCACAGAGGGATCCTTCTTAGCAACACCATGAAAGAGCTGAAAGTGGAAGCTGCTAATAACTGGAAGTATTTTTCCTTATGCTGTACTTCTATGTTTGTAAAGGGCCACTAAACACCAGAATGCACAAGTCTCATATTTCTGAGGATGTAGGTGCTCTGGGGCTGAGATGAAAGTGTTTTGCTGCTCTTGTTCTCCTAAACAACCAAATGAACTACTAGGTCATCTGCTCCAGCTTCCTTGAATGGAGCTATGTAAAAGTGGACTGATAAAGAAGACTGCAGTATTATTTAGCTGATAATGCTAGATTAGAGTTCTTGGAAGCACCATAGAGCTAGCGTTTGTTTTTGGATAAAGCAGTTGCATGATTTCAGGATGTGGCTGGCGTGCCTGTTTGCAGAGGCTTTGGCTTGTTCAGTCAGGGTTGGTATGCAAAAGGGAGCACTCCTCTGTACTCCATGCATTTGTGAGCAGTACCAGATGGCAATATTTTACCTGAAATGCAGTGGTGAAACAAGCCAGGATGCCCAAACCAGGTTTCCCACATGGGTCTTCCATCTGGAGAAGTACATGGTCATGGAGGAGCTGTGGGCTTACAGGAGATGCTCACAGATAGCAGTGGCAGGAGAGCAATGGTTAAAAAGAGATGAAAATAGTCTGCTCAGTAATTAGAGCAGCCTCCTTGTCCCTCCATGTTGTGAGCACATAGGTCTTTCCTGAACCCTGTCTTTCTCAGGTTCCTAAGCAGTAGCTTATGAATGAGACTCTGGACTCTTCAGAGCAGGGGAAGGATGGAGTAGGTAGTTAAATTCCTGAGGGGCAGCGTCAGCCGCAGAGCAGCCTTGGTTTAATGCTGTTTATTCGGCCTTATCTATCTCGTGGTGTTGCTACAGCTACCCGTGTGTGTGTTTTCTAAAAACAACCAAAAATAATCATGGAAGCTATTCACTAGCTTGCATGAAACATCCATGATTATTTCACTTGGGAGCCGAACCAGCCAAGAATGAAAAGTAAGCAAACAGTGAATATAGCTAAAATATGGACTGCGGTAGGAGAGAATAAAAGGAGCACACATCATGGGCTGGAGCTTGCCGTGGCTCTGCAGCATTCCAGCCAAAATACACAAGAGCATTAATCTTTCTGACTTGTAGAGCTTAAACCCCTGGTATTTCAGATACTGTAATAATACGGCCTCTTTGCAGTCTTAGCTTTGGCCTCTCCGTGTGGTGGAAGGGGATACCTGGTCTGGAGCAGTGGGACATTCATTCAGCTGTCAGGTCTGAGTGCTGGGAGGGTGGGAGCCAGCCTGAGCTGGAGCCTTTGCCAGGCAGCTTGAATATAGTCTAATTAAATGTTGGAAAGGACTGTCTTTCTCTCTTCCCGTATTAAATAAAAACCATTTAGTACTTTGAAGGGCTGCGGTGGTGTGGGAGCTTTAGTGTCCATAAACCAGTAAGTCTGGCTGTGGCCAGATAAAATGGATGAGTTAATGTGGTCATGTACTGCTTGGGTGTTGGTGTGTCTGTACAAAGTCAGGAACTGAGCTAACTTGTATATTCTCCAACTAGGGTCCAATGAAGGTTTCAGTAACTTACGGTGGTGATCCTATCCCTAAAAGCCCTTTCACAGTGGGCGTTGCTGCTCCGCTAGACCTAAGCAAAGTTAAAATCAATGGACTCGAAAACAGTGAGTACCTGTGGGCTGGAGGCCTCTGAAGGGTCTCTGGAGTCTGGGTGATAGCCAACAAGTCATGCTGGAACAGAAGCAGGCAAAACAATCTCCTTTTTAACTTGCTACAGCTGGGGATCAACCAGCTCCAACTTTGTAACCTGACCAATCTTATTTAGGTGTTCCTTTTGAGGAATTTTAATTTAGATTTCTTTTTTTGCAAATATTACATAGTAATGTGGACAAAACACTTCTTTGGTGTTTGGTCCTTTGTGGTGAACAGCTGGATGCTTCACCAGGCTGAGCACTCAGTGATGAAATCTGTTTCCCCGAGGGCTGGATGGCTGTTTGTTCAAATGTATCAAACTGTTACAGTGCACAGTGTCATTCTTACAGTCATTTTGTTTTCCAAGTGGAAGAACTTACGGCTGTGAAATATTGTTGCTTTCCTGAAATGAGCCTCTGATACTGTCAGACTACATCTTACAGGCTTGTTTTCCCCTGTGGCTTTCCAGCATCAATTAACCAAAGCCTATGGTTTTAGTTGGTTTTTGTTTGTTTGTGTTTCTTTTTTTCTTTTTTCTTTTCTTTTTTCTTTTTTTTTGTTTGGCTTGGGAGGGTTTTTTGTCTGCAGAGGGATGCAGACTGGGCAGGGCTCTGCCAGTACCTGCTCCCTCAGTGATATGTGTGTTCTTTGGACCTCTGATGTTAAATAAGTAATGTAATATTGGTTTTGTCTTTTTCAGGAGTAGAAGTAGGGAAGGATCAGGAATTTGTAATTGATACTAAAGGAGCCGGTGGGCAAGGTAAACTGGAGGTTAATATTTCCAGTCCAATGAGGAAAGCTGTGCCATGTCTGGTGGAACCAGTTCTGGGTAAGGAGTGCAGCACTGCAAAGTACATCCCACGGGAAGAAGGACTGTATGTGGTGGATGTGAGTTATGATGGCAACCCAATCCCAGGGAGCCCCTATACTGTGGAAGCCACATTACCTCCAGACCCCTCCAAGGTAAGTGAATGGCATAGGGCTACAACAGCAACTGATACCTGAAAACTGAATTGTGGGCTATTGCATGAGACTTGGCTTGGTCTTGGCCAAAACATACCCAGGAACATCCTTACTCAGAGCTCTCAGTGATTCCTTTTGCAGCCTCCACAACTTGTAGAATTCATTCCTGTAACACTGTATTTGAAGAAAACACTGAACTAATCAAAAATATGGCAAGCGTCCTGCATAGTGTGGCAAATTTAAGTATTGGTCCTAATTTAATAGAAGCCTGTCTGATAAACATCTCTGATGTATTAAGATGCTTTCTTCTAAGGAAGTATATGTCAAAAAATACATGTGTACAGCCATCAAATGTTTTACCATTCCTACCTTTTATTTCCCATGGCTATATAACAACAGCTATGGTGACATTATAAGTATCCTTGCCTAGAAACCTCTTTGGAGGAGAAATACCAACTTTACAGTAAAAATGGGATGAGTGGCAAAGGAGTGCCTTCTGTGTATTTTTAAGAGCTTGTTAATCGAGTCCAACATACAAACAAATCTAACTAGGCAGTCTTCTGGCAATAACATGAAAAAGATGGTTTAGCTCAGCTGCATATTCTCTTCTAGGTAAAAGCTCATGGTCCGGGTCTTCGAGGGGGCCTTGTTGGAAAACCAGCCCAATTCACAATAGATACCAAAGGGGCAGGAACTGGAGGTTTGGGTTTGACAGTAGAAGGCCCATGTGAAGCTAAAATTGAATGTTCGGACAACGGCGATGGAACCTGCTCTGTCTCCTACCTGCCTACGAAACCTGGAGAGTATTTTGTAAACATCCTCTTCGAAGAAGTTCACATTCCTGGTTCGCCTTTTAAGGCAGATATAGAAATGCCGTTTGATGTCTCTAAAGTCATTGCCACGGGTCCGGGTCTGGAGCGTGGTAAAGTAGGTGAGGCAGGGCTGCTGAATGTTGACTGCACGGAAGCAGGTCCCGGGGACCTGCGGGTGGACATGGTGTCAGATACCGGTTCCAAAGCCGAGGTCCAGATCGATGATAACAAAGACGGGACCTATGTGGTTACCTATGTGCCACTCTCAGCTGGCATGTACACAATCAAGATGAGATACGGAGGAGAGCAAGTGCCTAAATTCCCAGCCCGGGTCAAAGTGGAGCCAGCTGTGGACACAAGCAGAGTTAAAGTGTTTGGGCCAGGAGTGGAAGGAAAAGGTGAGAGTAACTGTTGTTATCAGAGTTTGTAGGACTTGCAGTCCTTTGTGAGTATTCTGAGCACTGAAAGTTGTAAAAGCCTTGCATGTTTCCGTGGTGATCCTTGGACAGACGGGAGTCTTATGTTCCCAAACAAGTTGTTTATCATGCTGCTTCACCAAATGTTTTGTTGTTGGGAATATATGCACTTCTTGAAGTGACTCTTCAAAACATTTCCTGCAGATGTCTTCCGAGAAGCTACAACTGAGTTCACTGTAGATGCTCGACCTCTAACGAAGGCTGGTGGTGACCACATCAGGACACAGATCACGAGCCCATCTGGCTCTCCCACAGACTGTCTCATCCAAGACAACAACGATGGAACATATTCAGTGGAGTACACGCCTTTTGAAAAGGGTAACCTCGGGGCTTGTTTTCTTTTACTTGAAAGGGGAAAAGCAAGAGCAAGCAGCTCTTCTGCCACTTTCATTTGGCAAACCCCTGAGGTCTGCCAGTAACTTGTTGGCATCTTTGCAAGAGGTCTGCCAGTATAGGAACTAATTCTGCAAGAAGTAGCTCTATTTTAACTTGAAGAACTGACTTTTACGGTAACTTGGCTTTCGAAGAAGCGTATAGATGGCATCTCAGTTACAAAACACTAGCGAAGTCTTGTGAAATGCAAGAGGAAACTCCTACCGGTGTACTGACATTTAAGTCTGCAGCATCTTGTAGAATCATGTTAAGTGATGAGCGTTTTTAGGGAATTCAGGAGATGTTTCCCTCTTCTTAACAGGTCCGCACTCAGTCAGCGTGACATATGATGGTGTGCCTGTGCCGAATAGTCCCTTCAGAGTGAATGTTACAGAGGGCTGCCATCCATCACGTGTGAAGGCACAAGGACCCGGACTCACAGAAGCTTTCACGAATCAGCCAAACGCCTTTTCGGTTGTCACCAGGTGACAGGGCCTGTTTGATCTCGAAGGAATATCTGAAGGGGGAGGAATGTAGTGGTGTGTGCAATGCAGGATGCTAAACTCGGTACAAATATTTATAAAAAGGTCAAGCTGTGTCCAGCTGATGGCTGTTTGTGCTACCTCATCATCTACTCTGCTCTGCAAACATTAGACATTAGCGATTGATAGTTACTGAGGAGAAAATTCCAGCAAAATGTCAGTGAGGTAGCGCTGAACAGCTTTGCATGCCAGCACATGCTGAAAGCTGAACAGCAGAACTCAGGATACCACATTTCCAAAAAGGATGAAAATGCAGCCAGAGCATGTGAAAGCTACAAAGTTGCTGTTAGAAGCAGGTGATTCTAACACTGTGTGTTTCTGTCTTGCAGAGGGGCAGGAATTGGTGGCCTTGGAATAACTGTTGAAGGACCTTCAGAATCTAAAATCAGCTGTAAAGATAACAAAGATGGGAGCTGCAGCGCCGAGTATGTTCCTTACGTTCCAGGAGATTACGATGTTAACATCACGTATGGGGGAGAGCATATTCCTGGTAAGAGCTCTTGCTCAGCGGCTTTCAGAAGAGGGAAGAAGTCAAACTAAGGACTCAGAGTTCTTGGTTGGCTGCATCTCCCTTGTGCTATGGGATGTTGTGATTTTGACTTCCTGCTTTTCCTCAGAATTCAGGCAGAACAGGCAGTGGCATTTGCTCAAGTGGGTACAGATGAGTGGTACGGGGAAAGGGACACTAAGCCTTGACAAATAACTGGTATTATGCACAAGTGGTGTGTAATACTTTATGTCATGAAAATAGCCCTTTGATATGTAGATTGCCTTAAAGATCCTGTTCTGCAGTAAGAGGATCTAATGGGTGATCCTGTCATGAGGATTTTATTAAACATTGCAGTTTTTGGTCACTGCAGAAAGCATAGTAACTGCTCTCTAAACCAGACATTTACCTGTGCATGCATTGGCACTGAATGTTTCCGGTTGGTCCCATTCTCTTTGTTGACATACTGAACTTGGTAAGATATGAAGGAAATGCATTGCCTCCATGATGCTTCATTTGCACTTGTGGTTTCTTTCATGTTTGGTTTTTTTCCCTGAGGTGTGAGAAGCAGATGGATCACAACAGAATTGTTGTCAACAATTCTGTGAAAATGTTGAAGCATCATCATTACACTTCTGGCTTTTGCAGAAGCAGAGGGATAGGATAGTGTGGAGGTTGTAGGGTTGTCGTTCCTGCCTGCAGCAGAGGGATAGTAGTAAAGAAGCCTAAGGAAAAGTAGGAAAAAAAGACCTTTTCTTCTCTCTAAATGTTAACTTTGTGGTGTTTAACGCTTGCTACATGAACTTCCAGGCAGTCCTTTCAAGGTTCCTGTGAAGGATGTTGTGGACCCCAGCAAGGTGAAGATAGCAGGACCAGGTCTGGGAACAGCCGTTCGAGCCAAAATCCCCCAGTCCTTCACTGTGGACACCAGCAAGGCAGGAATAGCACCTCTTGAGGTGGTGGTGACAGGACCTAGAGGTAAGAACTGAAGTATTCCATCTGTCTGTGCCCATATCTGTATTTGGGCAGGTAACAATGTCCTGCTTGCAAAGGTGGTGATGCCACCTGAATGAGCATTTCCCTCTGTTCTTGTTCATCTGGCAAGTCCCCCCTTGGCAGCTGACCCATATGTCATGCTGTGAAAGGAGAGCTGTGTCCTAGGTAGTGCTGCTTTGGACAGTGTCTTTGATGGCTTTGGCCTAATCTTCAGGGCTTGCAGAAGTGATATGAGTAACCATCACTGGTGAACAATTGGGTGTTACGTTTTAGACATCAAAAAGTAAATCCAAAGTCTAACATGAACAGTGACTTGGGAAACCTGTGTCACTGGATTGCAGGAGTCTCTGAATCATGGTGAAACTGCTCAGTGGACCCCAGAGAGCAACAAGGCCCTCGAGTGATAGCATTACTAGTGTTTGCATTAACCTAGAAAGTCATGTCTCAGTGGCACAGTATCTTGGCAGTGAGTAGCTGTTGGCTGCAAGTCTCACCTTGCTGGGAGGTGAGAGCTGCCTCCCCAGTGGAGTGTCAGGTCCCGCTGCGCAGGTGCCCTGCAGGTAACACTTCTTTAATTCTAGTGGATGAGACGGATTCCCAGGGATGGCGCTCCCCATTGAAAGCAATTTCGGATTTCTTTAAAGGTGGTCCAAAGGGTGACATTGAGACAGGTTTGAACTCTCACTAACTAGCAGTTTGGCTCTTGGCAATCCGGTTGGCAACAGCAAGAATCATCTGGAGGAGGGAGTGGGAACCAACGGTGTTGCTTTTAGGCTTTGCATGGCAACTATATACATTTCTTTTGTGCTTGCTTTACTACTAATCCTTTCTGTATTTTAAAGCCAACTTGTAATTGTAGACTGCTTTGTGTGTTGATCTGAACTGATATGTCACATAATCTGTTGTAGATTTAGCTTAATGCAAATTGAAATAATTGATCCTGCTTTCTTAGGTCTTTGGCAGCTTGCAGGGTGTTCCTGCCTAGGCAGCGAGCCTGGCTTTCCAAACACCTGATTGTGAAAGACTCAGCTGGTGAATGCTACACACCAACTGGCTTTAGGGCTCGATTCTCTGCAGTGAATCCCAGTAATAATACGTAATCTTGTAAATGACAGTTCAATTATAAACATTACTCATTTTCTGTCTTGAAAGATCTTCAATGCACTTCTAGCACTTGCTCTTGACGTTGACTATACTGAAAGGCAGATCTTTCTCCAGTATTTTCATGCTAGCTTTTGTTTGCAGCAAGAAGATGGGAGCCCAGAGAGCAGTGAATAACAAATCTTATCTCAAGTCAATGGCTTTGAATACAAAATAAGGGAAACTGATCATTGATCCATGCCTGTTGCTTTCGTTAAAAAAAATAAAATTGAAATTTAGCTTGTTGCCAGCTGTAAATGAGCAGTGCTTCTTGTAGCTTTGTGCAGTGAATGACTGTATTTTAATAGCACAGCTGAGAAAATAATATGTTGCTTTTTTAGGAGTTGTGGGACCTGTTAATGTGGTAGACAATGGAGATGGCACCCACACGGTGGTGTACACCCCTATGCAGGAGGGACCCTACATGATCTCTGTCAAATATGCTGATGAAGAGATTCCTCGAAGGTAAGGTGGTAAGAGAAATTTTGGAGAACTGAAGATTTAACAATCCAGTTGTGTTCTCCCAGCACATGAGCACCATTTAAGGACTGGCTGTCATCCTTTCTACTTAACCAGTGTAGCTCCTTGCATGAGTTCAGGGTTCAGTGGTGTTTTGAGCCCACTGCACCTGCAGCAGACACTGTAGGAGAGGTGTATCCACATGTACCTCAGTGTGTACTCAGCAACTCTCAGCCATTGACTTGGAAGGAGGGGTAATAATGGGTTTCTCTCTAAGTCCCTTCAAGGTGAAGGTGCTTCCTACATACGATGCCAGTAAAGTGACAGCGAGTGGACCAGGGCTCAGTTCCTATGGCATTCTAGCCAGCCTGCCTGTGGAGTTTGCTGTGGATGCTAAGGATGCTGGGCAGGGACTTCTGGCTGTACAGATCACGGTAAGTAACAAAACCAAGGAAGACAGGAAACATGTTTCTAAGTGGGCACGAGTGTCTGCTTTCAGAAGTGTCCACAGCTTTATCCTAACATACCCAGCATCCCAGAGACTGGGCTGCTGGCTGACCCCTAAGGTATGGTACAGGAAAGTCTTGCACTCTGCATTTGTGAAGCTCTTGAGAGTGCTTTTGTGAAACTTCTGTCTTAAAGTCATCGGCTACGCTTTATTTGGCTCTTGCCTAACCTTACACTCTGCAAATGCCCAAAATGAGATAAATAGTTTTTGTAAGATTATGGAAATTCTGGCATTTGACATGAAGACAAGTCTTCTAGCAGTGTAGTTCAGCAAGGCCATGAGATAATGACCACTCTGAGCATCAAATTATGATAAATTACCACACGCATCTCCCTCAAGGTTGCCAGAAATCATAAGCTGCTTAAGGAGATACTGCAGGAATGTTTTGATTTATCTTTGTTACTACTCTTTCTGAAGTTTCTGGTGCCTGGACTCTGTGGCATCAGCAAAAGGTGTCTGGTTAGTGGACCGTAAAGCACATAGCTCAGCTCTGGCATTCCTAGGTCATGGCATGGCTGGTTGTACTTGCCCTTCTGCATTCTTACTCCTGTCCTGTCTCAGTGCCTGCTCAGGTGCACCAATGCAGTTGCCATTATTCTGGCATGCAAGTGTGCTCTTAAAGGACCCAAAATGCTTATCAGAACTCCCAGCCTGGCTGGAGCTTTGAAGATCAAGTTCCACAAGTGGAACTTGGTGGAAGTGCATAGGTGATCCTCCTGGCAGCATTTGTCTTCTTCTTGTTCTAAGCTGTTGAGTGTCATGTGTTTAACAAGCCTTCCTGAAAGAAGTAAGCTATTTTGTGCTGTACCTAAAATCTCAAGTCCTTTGCAGCTTATACTGTACCCCAGGCAGTGTTAAGTCATACAATACAAAATGGAGTCAACATGTGATGCCCTGTAAGCAGGCTTGGAAGACTGTCTAAAATGCTTCTATGCTTCGTGCTTTGCAGCTGACGAGAAATGGTAGTTGAAGGGGCTGCACAGACCTGCTTTTAACTGTAGACTTTGCAGTGTGCCAGCAGCTGGATGCCTCATGCTGGAGGGTTGACAGCAGACTCCAGTAATGCCTCCCCCTGCCCTCAGACCTTTCAAGGAGCAGCTGTCTAAGGCTACCCAGTGCTTATTCAGGACGGAGCTGCACAGTGTGACTGCCCATTTGTGCCTCAGGGACCTGGGAAGTATTCTTCATTTCCAGCAGCAGTATGACAGTGAAGCCTGAGCTTCTTACAATTAATATAAAGTTCATTAAAATGGCTTGCTGCTCCTATAAACATTCTCATATCAACCAAAGTGTAGTTAATGATAGCACTGATTGTTTTATAGTGGTCTGATAGCTTTCTGCTCCTCATAGTCTATTTGTGTTACTAGTCTTTGAGCAAAATATATTTAAACTTCAAAAAGCTGCAGTTCTGTATCTGTTTGAGGCCACCTAAGTATTGTTGTCAACAGATTTGATGCCCAGCTAAGGAAATTCAAAACCTTCATAGTGCCTAAATCTTCTGGTTTGCACTCCTCAGGACCAAGAGGGCAAACCCAAGAGAGTGGACATTCATGACAACAAGGATGGCACTTACACAGTCACCTATGTCCCTGACAAAACAGGCCGCTACACCATTGGCGTTAAGTATGGTGGAGATGACATCCCGGCCTCTCCCTATCGGATCCGGGCATCTCCAGCTGGGGATGCCAGCAAGTGTTTGGCCACGGGTGAGTGTTTGACTCCTCTCTTTGCTGTTGTTTGTTCTGGGTGTAAAGCTGCCTTCTGAGCCTGGTACAGTGGATGTGACGAGTGTAGAAGACATGCTTGAGACTTGTGTAATCTGGCTGCTCTTACAGAAGGGGTTTTCCTAGAGATAAAGAAGTGTCCACCCTGTGGGTGAGCAGGGATCTCTTGCAGCCTCTAGCAAAATCTGTCAAACTGCCTGGGCTGTTATGAACAGCCAGATGCAATTGTCTGATGCTTATTTTGGCATCAGTAAATCTAGCTGAGAACTTCAGTGAGGTTGATTTAAAAATAACGCATATTTGTGCGTCCACTGTATCACGCTCCTTGCACAGTGAGTGTTGCAAGAAGCTTTTCATTCCAAGCTAGAACAGAATTAATTCTGAGGGTGTAAATAGCTGGCCATGTGCTTCTATATTAGCAAAGCCTGTTTAGGCTGGGTGTTACTAATGGAGGTTTCTGCTGCTTTTCTGTCTGGTCAAGGTTGGCCCGGGTCTGAATAGGCTTTTGGAAGGAGAGAACCTAAAGATAAGATATTACTATGACTCAAAAAATCATTGCGTTGGTGTAGGGGAGGGACTCCAGATTTGTTGCTGTAGGAGCACAGAGTTTTGTCCCTTACCGGTTCTAAGGATGGGTGTTCATCACATGGCTTTGGGCTGGTCACCGTGGCATGCTCCCACCTCCCAGGAGGCTGTAGCAGGGAGCAGGAGTGACGGGAACTAGTTACAAGAATGCCACTGAACATTAAGTCCCCTGATTATAGAATAAATAAATAAACTAGGCAAGGCCAAATTGAACAGGGAAACCTAATCTGTTGTTGTAGACCTGTGAGAGTGTGTGGTCATTGTGCTGGACCTGGGCATTGTGCAGTTAGAGTGCACCTGAAGCTTGTCCAGGAGCTGGCTGCTTTCAAGTTGTTTTAAACAGAAATACATTCCCGACACAATGGAAGAAAAAAAGAGGTATCCCCTTTGCCTCAAAATTTGTTTAAAAGATGCCTTAATGGGTAAATCTGATACTCTTCCAAGTAACTCAAGTCAATAACTATTCAAAGTAACTGAGATGGAGATTACTGCCAGATGCCAGCTAAAATTTCCCCTTTCCAAGAAGTGTTTCTGATTCAGTGCTGTAAAGCTGAAATACAATCACTGTAGGAGTAAGTGCTGGAATACTGCCAAGGTATTAAACCAGCAAGTTTGTTGCCACTTGAAAACGAGCCATTTACCTGGTAACAAGTGCGGGTCAGAAGTGGGAGTATTCAATATGTACTACTGCAAATAAGATATAATCGTTCTCATTTAACCACAGTATTCTTCAAGCTAGATCTGATTGCTACAATTTCGGCATTGTTGCATGATGTTCTTTTTTTGGGGTGTGTGGCAGAACAGTGGAAAATCATTTGTGGATAATGGTGGAGGAAATGTGGCCATGGCTGCTACTGTGCCCTTTTATAGCTGCTTACACAGGGAGGTTTATGTTAAAGCAGTGCAGCCAAGTTGCTGGCTGGGCAGAAGAAAGTGCCTTTGGCTCTGCATAAAGGAGTAGGATGATAAGAGTATGGGTTAAGGCATTACTTTCTTCAAACTTAGTTTTTTTCTTCTCTGTTCCCATCCAGCCTCTCTGATTGCAGAGGAGAAGGAGAGCTGGTAGCCAGCTCCTGCATACCGCTGTGCTGACCAATTTTACAATTGCCCCTTGTTGTACATCTGCTCCCCAAACGACTTCTGTGGCTCCCTGGGACCAGTGTCTTGGTGCCATGCTCCATAGGTGCCTCGCAGGCAGCCTGCCTGGGAAAACCGTCCTCTGAACACTTTCTGTAATGAAAATTGCCTTGTAGGTCCTGGAATTGCACCCACTGTGAAGACTGGTGAGGAGGTTGGTTTTGTGGTAGATGCCAAATCAGCAGGGAAGGGAAAAGTGACGTGCACCGTCCTCACGCCAGATGGGACAGAAGCTGAAGCAGATGTTGTTGAAAATGAGGACGGGACTTACGATATCTTCTACACCGCTGCCAAACCAGGAACCTATGTGATTTATGTCCGCTTTGGCGGGGTGGACATTCCCAACAGTCCTTTCACCGTCATGGTAAGTCAGTTCTGCTCCAGAAGTACCTCCCACTCAGATTCCGGCTGCCGCGTTTTATTTAGCGATAGGTTAACTCTGTGTGTAAATGTTTGTTCAGACATTTATTAGGATAGCAGGAGCTAATGAAGCCTTGTTCCTTGCAGAGCTTATTTTGAGCAGGCAATACGGTTAAGTGAAGTGGGATAGAAGCCATCAGAGGATGAAGACTTGGCTTTTCTGAAGAAATTTGTTTTTCATTTCCTGACCATGTAGTTCTTTTTCTAAATGATGTAAGGGTGGTTGTAATCAGCTTCTACAACTAATTACGTTAGCCATTGTCAGATACAGTGCTCTGCCTTCTCTGTCTCTCACTTTTTATTAAGTTGACCCCAAAATAAGGAACGGTCTGCTGACAGATCCCAGGGAAGCAGACTGTTAGCTCACACTTAAAAATTATTTGTAAGTGCTAGTTAAACTTTTATAGCCAAATTCCCCCTCCTTATAATTATCTTCCTTCCAATGTGCAGTACTCCACATTTAGTAAACAATACTCCAGCCCCCTGAGAAGATTAGGTGTCTCTCAGGGCTCACAGAAGCCCTTTTTGTGAAGAACATCTCTCTGTGTTGGCAAATCAATTCCTGGTCTTGTAATCTCAGCCAAAGCAGCCTCTGGTGCATCTAGGTCCATGAAACCACAGGACTGTACTTGTGCTGAGTCTAGATGGTGCTCACAGGCGAGTCCTTGGGGCCAGCAACTCTGGCTCTTCCTACCTGTCATCCTGGCAGATTGGTACGGGTGTCTGAAGATTTCCTTGAGAAAAACAACTCCCTTGGTCGCTGCTCAAGGTTCACCACAGGAAATGCCTCTCGAGGTCAGGGAGCCCAATCCTGGCCTGCCAAAATTCCCACTTCCTAGCTGACTGATACAGTATGTGTTTGACTTGGGTGTCTCAGCTGGGGACAGAGAACACTGAAACAGCAGCATTTCTGTTTTGCATTGGTTTTCTTAGTGGAGTCCATGCATGTAGAAATTTCCAGTGGGTTATTTCATTAGGGTGGTTTGCAGTGGTGTAAATGGGCAGGAGGGGCTGGGCAGGCTGAGCCTGGGGGAGCTGCCTGTGTGGGTGTCCGTCCCAGCCACTCCTGTTGGGTTAATGGAAGAGATGGGAATTTGCAAGTCATCCTCTTGGCACATGTGGTGAGAAGAGCGGCTGCGCCAGGGGAAAACAAATTCGGTGTCTTGACGACGCAGTCCCAGCTATGAATCAGAAGAATGGCTTTGCTGCTATGGCTGGACGTGGGCTGGGTCATTCACCCAAGTGCATGAGCCGGAGTGACCTTCCCACGGCAGCCGGCTCCCCTGCCTCCCAGCTGGCACGTCGTGCTGCGCAGTGCTCAGGGACTCATATCTTAGGTTTAAAGCTTTCCCTTCCCTCACTGCATCAGCCCCATGAGAAAGCAACTGATATTCAGTCCACCAGTGTTCAGGCACAGCTTTCTGCTTCCCTCCCAGGCACCCAACAACGGCACGTACTGGCTTTGTCCCTCTGCTCGGCCCCTGGTGGCCTCCCCCAGTGCCCGTGGATAAGGGCAGTCTCCCAGCTTCCCTGACTGGATCTGGGTCTTTGCTATGGCAGGAGGACTTGGGAGGGCTACACAGTGGGAGGAAGGTGTTGAACTGGAAGGAGCTGTGTGTTCTGAACTGTGAGAGGTGGGAATGCCTCCCTGCCAGAATAACATCTAATAACAACTAACCTGCCTCTACCACTGTCCAGGCTGTAGATGCAGATGATGTCGCTGCACGGTCGCAGGAGCCAGTGGGCGCTTCCCCTCCCGGATTCCGCCCTTGGGTACACAATTTTTACATTTTTCAGCTGTTTTTTCCCCATCTGTGTTTCATTTCAGATGACAGCCTGCTTCTTGGGACTGCTTGATTGCTCTGGTCATTGTGTTCATTCTTTCTGTTTCATCAATTGTTCTTGGGATCCAGACCTTGTTTTTTCTTTGCTGCTTTAAGGGAGTCTCCAGATAAACTCATGTAAACATGAAGAGGATCATTGCACCCACAGCTTCCACTTCTGAAATGTCTACTGTTGGCAAAAGCACCCTGAGTGCACTGCTTTGTTTTCCCAGTAAAATCACAGTGTCTTGAGTTCAGAGTTGCATTGTGAAACTTGTTTCTTTTGTCCATTTTGTGTTGCAATCATTCCACCCCATTTAAAAATCACTTTCTCTTCCAGGCCTTAAGCAACTAAATCCTTTCAGATGGAGCCACTTTGGGTCTTGTGCGCACTACATTGTCTTCCATCCCTTTGTATTCCATTTTTATCTCTAACTTTTTTCCAGCATGTCTTCCATCCGCACCGTGTTTGATTTGCTCTGCTCTGCGGTGTGGTGTTGTGAAGGAGAGCTTGGCCAGACACTGCTCTGGTTGAGCCCAGTCCTTGGCTGGCTGCAATAATCACCGCACACTCTCTTCTGCTTGTGCTTGCAGTGGAGTTGCTCAGTGCTCCTTTGGCTTTACCATCCTTTTTGAAGTGACCCATCTTTTTGCTTGCTTTAGGTTACAGAAGAAGCTTATGTCCCGGTTGGAGACATGAATGGCATGGGGTTCAGGCCCTTCGATATGGTTATCCCATTTGCTGTAAGGAAAGGAGAAATAACAGGTACCTGGAGTGCCTCTCAGGGAGGTTTATGCTTTTTGTTAGTGTGTTTTTCCATTTGCAGCTAACAGACTGGGTGGTCTAGACCACAGTGTGTGGGGGAGGTTTGTATCCTGCCAGCAACTTAGTTGTTTAATTTCACATCGAGTGGCACCCACTGAGGACGAGTAGGATACGCCCCTTCAATGGTTTGAGTTAAACAGGATTCTCGGTGCTGCTGTGGCCCTCAGTGCTAGGCTGTGAGCTGCTGCCTTGTAGGGCCTGTTGATGCTTTTTCCCTTCTGGAGCAACTACATACATCCTTGATAAGCTCCATTATTTCTTTTGTGCAGATGCTGTAAAGCAGTTAATTCTGCATTCCTGTTACATACCTTCTCCAAAGCAGATGACCCCTCTTCTAAAGGTCTGGCAGCTGAGAGCTTCACTCCAGTAGCACCCTGGTTGCACTAAGCTCCTGCACACAAGGCCTGTGTCCCCTCTGCCCTAGCTCAGCACCCTCACCCCAAGCCCTGGCCTGTCCCAGCCTGAAGGAACAGTCAATCTTTCCTTTTCAAAAGTGCAGCAGAAGAGGGAGCATCTTGCTACGAGGTAGATCCGTGCTTTTTCTGCAGCTTGCTGTGGAAAGCTCAGTGGCTGCAGCAAACAGCCCTGCCTGTAGAGTTTGTAAGGTCACAGGACTGTTTGCCAGATGTCTACCACTGTGTTGTGTTCATGTAGCTTAAGCAGAAAACATGTCTGGTTAGTGTTCCCATTGGTCTCCTATTTGTGCCTGTGGGTAAGGAATTTAACAATTTAAAATGCTTGTTTAAAATGGCTAGACAATTCTCTGTGGGTGGGAGAGGGGAAGCAGGCAGCTTCTCCTTCTGTAACTCCCATGGTGGCCTTTTGTAGGTGAAGTGCACATGCCCTCTGGAAAGACGGATACACCAGATATCGTGGATAACAAAGATGGCACAGTAACAGTGAAATATGCTCCTACTGAGGTTGGGCTGCATGAAATGCACATAAAATACATGGGAAATCACATCCCAGGTAAGTCTGAAAAGCAGGCAATGCAAATCTGAGTGCAGAGTCCTGCTGATGCACGTGTTCCCTGGTGAGGTTCTATAGCTGAGTCGTACATGCTGTGGAAAGATCTGCCCAGGATATTTTACCATTCAGCAGCCCTTTCTCTGCAAACAGTCCAGAGAGAACTAGAACAAAGTTGGAGTAAGCCAGGCTTAAAATGGATTTTGGTTTTGGGAAACTAGCTTTTGTGGTGTTTTATTATGAAGAAGAAACATACAATTTTCTAACTACCAGTTTTTCAGGTTGAAATTTACTGCCATGGTGCTCAACAAAACTACTGGTTACAGTGTGTGTTTATCCTTAAAACTGCATTGGCAAAAAATCTCCAAACTGTGGGGAGAACTGATTGGCTAAAACACTATAGTTACTCTTTCCATCTGATTGCAATAAAATAAAACACACATGCACATTATGCTGCAATCTTTCTTTCTCCCTGGCTGCTTCTTAACAAACAGAAACCACTGCCTTTCATTCCATTTCTCTTCTTTTGTCCTTGCTTCACCAGCTCCCCAGCGGAAGCACTGCCTCGCCTGGAGGCTGTGGCTGCCCTGCAGTTCTCCAGGCATGCTGGCTGTGGGGGGCTGGGCAGAAAGGGGCAGACCTGTAGAAGGATGTGTAGACATGAGATAAAATACCTTCAGCACTGCCTGAGAAGGACTGCTGGTTCGGTTGGTACAGAAACACAGGATAATGGAGGCTGAAGTAGGGAGCTCAATGATGTGATGCATGGTGCTGCTTCAGTCTCTTCAGCACTTCGTGGATATAGCACCTGCATAGGTGCTGACCTGACTGATGTATTGGTTCACTAAGATCATTACCCTGTGCTGGGATAGAAGGATGATGTACCATGATGCTTCTTTCTTGAAGGTTGTCATGAATCAAACTTTTTACTGTCTCAGCTGCAAAATCTAACTTTGGACTGAAGAGCTATCTGTGCCTTTTTTTGAAACCATTATTGGCTGTTGGTGACTGTACTTTTTGTTCTTGTGCACCAGCTTAGCTAATCTGAGGCTGGCAAATACATTTTTGGATACCCTTCAAATTTGCTAGTTCAGGTTCATTGAGTCAGACAATATGCTGTGCTAGTTCCTAATTCTGAGCTACCAAAATTCAGAATCAGTGCCTGAACTGAAAGCCTGCTTCTGAGTCGTGTTCTGACTCAATGTGCTAAAAATAAACTTGCAATGAACAAGACCCTTTACAACATCATTTAAGCGTATCTCTGGTAACTAGGGGAGCACTTACTCTTCCATGACTGAATGTGGCACAAATTGTGGAGAAGTGTCTTTTGAGGATGGAAATGGAGGCTTATTTTGTTTTTAAGTGCATTACAGTCACAATAAGGTTTTTCAGATACCACGTAATGAGAAGGGCATTCAAGAACATGGCTCAGTTTTTGTAGTCCAGACCACTCATCCTTAAAAGTGCTTCTTTTTGGTTTTTTTCCCTTTAGAGAGCCCTCTGCAGTTTTATGTCAATTACCCCAACAGTGGCAGCGTGTCTGCTTATGGGCCTGGCCTCATTTATGGGGTTGCCAATAAACCAGCAACTTTCACCATTGTTACAGAAGATGCAGGAGAGGGTAAGTCAGTTCTTTAAACCCATCCTACCCTAAACTAGGAACTTCCTGGGAGTGTAATGCACATCAGCTTTAATTTGCATTCATCTGTCCAACTATGAATCTCTGATGTGACTCAAATGACTTACACAAATATGAGGCTATAACTTGCAGTAAAAACTTGTTTATTGCTCCTTCCTGAGAGCAGTAGATGTACCCTTTGGTACAGGGTGCAAATTATCTGTTTAATTAAAAATAAACTGAAAGCAGCTTAAATCTAGTGGATGATGACTGGGTGTGGAATCACTGTTAGGTAAATCTAAAAACTGAATAGAGCTGTGGCCTTAATGGATTGGCCTGAGCTGGTTTTGCTGCTGTTTGGAAACACACATTTAAGCTCCATTTTCAGTACCAGGTACTGGATATTTCTTTGGACCTGGTGTTCACAAAGATTTACAGTAGTGCCACTCTACTTTTTTCCTAGGTGGTCTGGACTTGGCTATTGAAGGACCTTCAAAAGCAGAGATCAGCTGCATTGATAACAAAGACGGGACATGCACAGTCACGTACCTGCCTACTCTACCTGGGAACTACAGCATCCTGGTCAAATACAATGATAAACACATTCCAGGCAGTCCATTCACTGCCAAGATCACAGGTATAAAGTTTAAACTTCTGGAAGCACTTCATATTAAAAATTAACCTCTGATAGCATGGGGGACTTGGTTTGTGGCAGGAATTTGACGTCTTCTGACTTGTTCTGCACTTAACCTTGTAATGTTTTGTGATTCGTTTCTCTTTATGTATTCAGATGATAACAGAAGACGGTCTCAGGTAAAGCTTGGTTCTGCTGCTGACTTCATGTTGGACATCAATGAGACTGATCTCAGTCTCCTAACAGCCAGCATTAAAGCCCCATCTGGTCGTGACGAGCCGTGTCTTCTGAAGAGGCTGCCCAATAACCACATTGGTAAGCTCTGAGAGATTACTATGGTAGCCTTTACTCCAGTTTGCTTTGCTGTGTAAAACGACTGACTTCTGTGCTCCTTCCCAGAAGAGTGTTGTCCAACCAAGTAGCTGATAGTGTTTGCTACAGTTGTCCAAAGACAGAAAACTATGAAGAATGACCTTGTCTTAACTTGCATGTGACATGCTGGCTTGTGATTGAAGTGGGTTTGGTCAGCATGTATGAATGGCCTTGTGGTCCACTTGAGAGCAACATTTCAATATGAGTAAAGAGAGTGCTCTTCCAGTATTTCATTTCTTGATGTGATTAAGGCATTTAAATCAAGTATAGCGTGAAAAAAAAAACGGAATAAATTTATCACATTTCTCTGCTTTGTAGGCATCTCATTCATTCCACGGGAAGTAGGAGAACATCTGGTTAGCATCAAGAAAAATGGGAGCCACGTACCAAACAGCCCTGTAACAATCATGGTGGTCCAGTCTGAGATCGGGGATGCCAGACGGGCAAGAGTTTTCGGACGTGGCTTGGTAGAAGGACGAACCTTTGAAATGTGTGACTTCATTGTAGACACAAGAGATGCAGGTTAGTTCCCTCACAAAGGGACCATGAGATGCTGTGAGATATATATTGACTCTACATGAAAGCACTGCCTCCCTCAGCATGAGACCACCAGGTCACAAGCTGCAAAGCAACAGCTGCCATTAAACAGTCGTTATTGTCAGTTATTAACCACAGACAGTGCTATTAACTTAGAATATGCTTTGTAAGGTCCTGGCTCTTGTCTTTGTTACAACCAACAGGGACTGCCGCTGGGGCACTGATGAAACTTTTTCATTTGGTG
The DNA here is from genome assembly GCA_013400735.1 of Pomatostomus ruficeps. Lineage (NCBI taxonomy): Eukaryota > Metazoa > Chordata > Aves > Passeriformes > Timaliidae > Pomatostomus > Pomatostomus ruficeps. Next base: position 106,671 of record VYZT01057686.1, on the reverse strand, counting down.
GTGCTGGCTCTAGTATCATTCGGTACAGCAAGAAGGAAATGAGGAAGATATTTATTTCCCATTTGGTTTAATGCAGAGCCTTGGATAACTTTTTAGCTTGGAAGATAACTTTTCAACTTTAATTAAATAAAAGGAATACAGTCAGAGAATTTTAGGAGCTGAATGCATGCCATACCTCAACATCTGGCTGATTAGAAGTACAGAAATGCCATTAAGGCATCATGCTACTCTCATATGACCATTATGATACAAACCTACCATCTAGCACCTGCTATGGATTTGGACTATTTTATGTCAGATTTGAGTAGAGCTATGGAAATTTGAGGCTAACTTATCTGCATTGTAGGTTATGGTGGGATCTCACTGGCAGTTGAAGGACCCAGCAAGGTAGAGATCCAAACTGAAGATCTAGAAGATGGAACTTGCAAAGTGTCCTATTTTCCAACTGTACCTGGCGTGTACATTGTGTCCACTAAATTTGCAGATGAACATATTCCAGGTAAGCAGAAGCGTTGGGCAAATTTTTGGTTAGTACAACAGAAGTCTTATCTGGCTGAGCAGTGCTCTGAAACTGTGGGTGGGCTGTGTGATCTGGCTTGCACCAAAAGTCCCAAAGATTCGAGGAGGTTCTCCCCAAGCAGAAGCATCCAAAACTGTTCTGGTTATGTGGGTGTATTTGACTTGGACCTGACTGTTAGTTGGCTATAAAAGTTCCCCTATGATCCCCTACAAGTCAGAGGAAGCATTCATTTCTGCCCTCAGTGGAGCAGAGAAGGAATGACTTGCTGTGATACTTACAGGCAGCCCATTTAGTGTGAAGATAAGTGGTGAAGGAAGAGTTAAGGAGAGCATCACACGAACAAGACGGGCTCCCTCTGTTGCAACAGTAGGAAGCATATGTGATCTGAACCTAAAAATCCCAGGTAAGCAATAAAATCCGTATCCCCAAAAGCACAACTTGTACTTGTGTAGCATGGGAGTACCTGGAGCAGTGAAAATACGAACTTCAGTGTTGTAAAGGTATCATCATATTAATATAGCTTAGGAAAGAAACACTGGTAGTGTGCCTTTTCAAACAGTTAAAAATAAACATAACCATGATCAACACATGGAGACATAAATACTGGTGAAGCCTTAATTTAATTTATTCTGTGTACAGCAGGCTGGAGATTGGGCTGCACAGCTCACCCCAGCTCTAGGGTTTTAAGATCATCATGTTGGCTGTTAAATGTTTGTACTGCTGTCTGGAAACTGTGAATCATGTAGGCCAGGCTTAGCTGGCTGCACTTACTCAGCCACTTCATCTGCCTCTGTAGCACCTGGGAGGCTGCAGCTGGCCAGGTTTGCTGCTCAGAAGCACACATGTAGCTGAGCACGCAAATGGGCATCTGTGTGCCTCTTCTGTTATTTGTACTGGGCAATCACTTAAGCTCAGGTCCTGGTTCCAAAACCCTTTGTCACTTTCTAATCTGCATTTTTTTATTCTCTTCTTGCTAGAAATTGATTGTGCTGATATGACAGCCCAAGTAACTAGTCCCTCTGGGAGAAACTTCGATGCCGAAATTGTAGAGTGTGACAAAAACACCTACTGTGTCCGCTTTGTGCCACAAGAAATGGGGGTCCACACTGTGGATGTCAAATACAAAGGGCAGCCAGTGCCGGGCAGCCCCTTCCAGTTCACCGTGGGGCCACTGGGCGAGGGAGGAGCCCATAAAGTGAGAGCTGGAGGCCCAGGGCTGGAGCGTGGAGAGACAGGTGTTCCAGGTGAGTCTGCTGCTCTCATTGTGCTCCAGGATCTGCTGTGTGCAGGTCTGCAGTGCAGTGTTTTGGCTAACAGGAACCTCCTGGAGAAACCGCTAAGCAGTATCTCCCAGGATGATGGGATGAGCTACCATTCTTCAAATATGCTCAAGTGTGGAACCTTACAGTCTGTTAGGAGGAAGCTGCAGCCCAGCAGCAGCAGCAAACTTACTCTTGTGTGTGCTCTCGTGTGCTTCAACAGCTGAATTCAGCATATGGACACGGGAAGCTGGAGCTGGAGGACTGTCTATTGCTGTAGAAGGCCCAAGTAAAGCAGAAATCACCTTTGATGACCATAAAGATGGATCTTGCGGTGCATCATATATAGTTCAAGAGCCAGGTATGTACTGAGTCCAAATCATGTGGAAACAACACTGAATGTGACTTTCAAAGAAACTAAGGACACTCACTGCTTCTGTTTTCTCTGCAGGCAACTATGAGGTGTCCATAAAGTTCAATGATGAGCACATTCCTGAAAGCCCCTACCTGGTTCCTGTCATCGCTCCCTCCGATGATGCTCGCAGGCTCACTGTCACTAGTCTTCAGGTGAGACATAAGGAAACATCTCTACAACTTACCACAGAGACTGATTTCGTCCTTGTTCTCCAAAACCAAAATGGTTGTCCTTTCTCCTTAGTAATAGCCTTGCCTTGGCTGGTGCTTGTTTTCAGGCTCAGCTTGCAGCCAGAGAGATTTTTGGCAGCTGGCCCCTGGGTAGCTCTGGCTAGCTAGAGTTCAAAGGCAGAAGGCTCAACTGAGTGTGTTGCAAGTGGTAACACTTGGGAATTAGGAATAAAAGGCTCCAGAAATAGAATTGGAGGAGCTAAGACATGTTTCCTGTGCCGTTAGTTAGGGGAAGGCCAAGGAGAACTGAACCTCAGAGGTGAACCACCAGTGATCATGCTGGTAGCAAGTTCCTTGGTTGGCACGTGGATGAAGAGCTGCGTTTCCATGGGTGAGGTAGTGCAGGGCTGCATGGCTGGGACATCGCTGCAGCCTGGCCGGGCAGGCAGAGGTGGCCCCACCATGAGGTCAGGGTGCAGATTTGCTCTGGCTGATGTCACAAAACCACAGAGTCACAGCTCAGATGATTCATGAATGGTAGTGAATCTCAGAGTGAATCACAGCTTTGTAGCTGGTCTGGACTCATCTGGTAACCTCACCATATAATTTGTGTATGTGTGTGGTTACAGGCATTAAAATACAAGTAACATTAAAGGCCTGACTGAAATCTCCAAAGCCAGAAGCTTGGATGTGAGACTGAGAATCTATGTCTAAATATACTGTACCTCAGTCCTCCTTGAGTGGTGATTAGTACTTCAGTTGAGGCTTTTTTTTGGCTGTGTCCCAGCTGTGATCCTCAGGAGTTTGCCTGGGCTGCAGGAATTCTCCACCTCGGCTGTGTAAATGAACCATGACAGTCTGATCCGATAGTATCTCTTCTAACCAGGAGGTACAAGGGCGTTAATTAGTCACTGTGGTATTGATGTTTGCCTTGTGTTTCATTTAAAGACTCTTTGACAGGAATACTCACTTCAATTAAGTCCTGGAGAGGCAGATAAAGCTGAGTACTCGGTAACGGAGTGCATTGTGCAGCATCAGCCTCCACTAAACCCGCATCAGGGACTTGTTTATACATTGTACCTCAGTTCTACTCAGTTGCATTTATTTCCCTCTTCAGGATTTAGTTGAAAACAAAATCAGGTAAAGTATGTTAAACATGAGATATTACTGCTGGATAGCTGCATGGGCTCTGCTGGTCGAGGACCACTGTGGCTCAGATGCAGAGCTGCCTCGCCTTCCACCAATGGCCTGACAGCACCACCACATCTGGTTTTGTGTTTTAAATTACTTTCTCATGTTTAAGATGTCTTGTGGTGGTGTTCTAAATGCAGCCTCTTGCGGCAAATATAAACATGCATATTACTCTTTCAGACAACTGGATTATCAGAGGCTTTTCCCTGAATGAATCTGGAATGAATGAATGAATGGGCTAAAAATGGAGCTATAGCTTAAGCATCCTTTAAATCAAGTGCCTGAATACTGGGGGCTGACCTCAGTGATAACAGGTGACTGGTATTGTAAACCTGCCTCTCTTTGATGTGGCACAATCGTCTGGCTTCCCAAAACAGTCTGTTACCATGGGAAAAGTCAGCCTAGCCAACGTGGGTGACTCCTGAATCAGCCACCCCCTAAGAGGGAGGGAGCTTCTGGTTTGAGAGTTAATGCCAGTCACAACTTTATGCCTTTTGTTAAAATCTAAAAAACCCTCATGTTGAAGTGTTATTTCCCTGCCACAAATCTTGTGCTGCCTGAAATGAAAGTTTATATTTGATAATCTGACTGTTGCATTCTCAGGAGTCTGGATTAAAAGTTAATCAGCCAGCATCCTTTGCTATAAGGCTGAACGGGGCAAAGGGCAAGATCGATGCTAAAGTCCACAGCCCCTCCGGAGCTGTCGAAGAGTGCCATGTGTCTGAGCTGGAGCCAGGTGAGCACAGCTTGATGAAGATCAAAACAATTGCATGACCTCCAAAGCACTTGCTACCCCATAGGGAATTTAGTTCCTTTGGCTTATGAATAGTGTTTTCCAGGAATGACCATGTTGCTTGGAAAATGACTTTTTGGTGTCAAGAGCTGTTCAGTCAGGGTTAGGTCCATGCTTTTCCATCAACTGATTGAGCCGCAGCTGGTGTAAGATAGAGGTATTTAAATCTTGGCTTGCCAGTGAAGGTACAGTGACATTAGTAATAAATGAAATATGATGTGGTTGTTGAATTTAACCAGGGAAGAAGTTTATTTTTCAAAGCTATGCTTCCATCTTTGACTAATAGTTTATTTTTAACTCGCACTCACTTCTTCACATGAAATGTCAAGGAAGCTGTCTATAAGCAAACACTATGGAAAGCTCAACACCTGTTTCAGCAATGAGCTTTTCTTTTTCACTTGAAGCCTGTATGAGTTATGGTCTGTACTATGAACAGACAGCAGCTGTCCAGCTGGGGGAGATCAGTCCCACCTCTGAGCTAACACGCAATCAAAAAAGTGAAATATCAGCAAATTGCTAAATGACTTCATTAGATAAAGGTGTGGTGTCAGAGCAGCACGCTCAGCTCACTGGTGAGACTTGGCTTGCTCTGACCAGCTGCTTTTCTTCTCCGCACTGCTCCCTCAGCCGCCGACAGATTGGGCTGTGATTCAGTTGTCATGTTTAGTGCACGAGTGAGGCAAATAACCCTAAAATTCACCCTGCAGACTAGATGACAGCTGAGATCAAGTCCTAGTGAATAAGGTGAAAACACAAGCTGTAAAAGCTTGTGTAATAAATACAGCATTTTCCTGCTTAAATATGAATTTAGCAGCTCATGTAAGCTGAGTTCACTTAAGCTGGGATCAAAATATGTCAAAGCCTTTCAGAAGCTTGGGTTTCTAATCAGCCCTGCTTTGGGTTTAATTGGTGGTTTATGGTTGGGTTGTTGCCTCAGATTTGTCAGAAGAGCCCCTTCTCTCTTGCAGATAAATACGCCGTTCGGTTCATCCCGCACGAGAACGGCATCCACTCCATCGATGTGAAGTTCAACGGGAGCCACGTGGTGGGCAGCCCTTTCAAAGTGCGCGTGGGCGAGCCCGGCCAGGCGGGCAACCCTGCCCTTGTCACAGCCTACGGATCCGGCCTGGAGAGCGGCACCACGGGTAACCCTTCTCCTGCAGACCTGATTGCACTTGGGCTTTGACACATACAGAACCTATTTCTAGGCACACTTTTACATGACTTTACCTGCTAAGGCAGCTGAACTAACCCACATTCCCTGCTGACCTGAGTGCAGGCTAATTTTGCTTTCTAGCGTGCTCCTCATGTCTTATAACCATCACTCACAAGTCTGCAGCCTATACTGAGCCTTAACAAACTTAAAACTTCTGTGAATCAGCAACTGCAACACGCATTCACTGAACTGCTGGTTAGCAGCTGGGCTACCACTCTGCTGGTTAGCTTAGCTCCACGTCGGTGGTCCCTCGAGCTCCAGAGATGCTCTGGCTCCCTTCCACATGTGAGCATGACATCTGAGTTGGCTGTCTAGATGAAGGAATCTTGTTTAACTTGTGTTAATTAAATGGGTATGAGGGTGTACCCTGTTACCTTCCCTTTGGTGCTTGCACCTCTAAGAAATGTCAATTGAAATGCAGTAGGATGTGCAAACCCCAGGGAGGAGGTGGGTTGTTCTGTTGGTAGTGTGCTATGCATGCTCCAGATGCAGCGTGAACAGTCTCTTCTTGAAAATATGACACCTTGTTGTCTGCTGTGGCTGCCTCATCTGATAGTTCTCAACTCAAGAATGTGGGGTTTAGGGTTTGTTTTTTCATTTCTATGATTTGTGGCCGTAGTAAGAAAGTATGAAAACATTCCAGGATATGCACTTTGATTTATTTAATTGTGTTCTTGCTCAGGCCACACACACAGGTAAATAGCAGAGTAAAACTGATTATTTTTCTTCCCTTTTGTTGTGTAAGGGAATAGCTAGTTCATCTTATCCTATCCACTGCTGTCTCCTGTGGATTCCATTTCAGACCCTTTTTCTCCCTGTGAAAAGAAAAATACTGCAGTTATTCAGTCAAAGCTTCTGCTGTTCTGAAGGAACCAAGCAGTTGGTTTTGGAAACATGCAGATACACTCCATAAAATAAAGATATAACTTGTGCTGCTTTAATAGATGGAAACAAAAGCACTCATTAATACCAGCCAGTGATGCATCAGGGACAGGGGAATATTTCTTCATCTATAAAGGTGCTTGGGGTTGTTTTTAATCTAAATAGACTGTTTAATTTCAACAAAGCTACTCTGTGCCCCGTTGTTGAATCCCGGCCACTGCCAAAAGCGCAGTGCCCTGGGAGCTGCTGAGCAGCATTTCAGAACAATGACCCAGTGTAGGGGTTTCAGTAGCCGGTGGCTGAGCACCTGAACCGTCCCCCCGGGAGGGCTGAGCGTCTGCAGCCTCCAACAATGCGAGCCTTCATTTGGGGCACAGGAAAAAGCAGTGCCTCTGGAGCAAGGACTCTTAGCAAGAAGCTGTGAAGCCTGCTAGCTTTGAGCATTAACTTCTCTCCAGCTGAGCAGGGCATTGCGGGCTGATGCCTGGCCTCCCGGGCCAGCAGTGCCAGGGGGATGGGCTGCTGGAGCACTGGAAGATGGCACAATCCTCTGTGGGAGCTGGGCTCTTCCAGCATTGCGACACAGCAGCCTCCTTTGTGGGGAGGCTAGAAACTTCTCCTGAGTTAATTCCCACATCTTCATGCTTCCATCGCAGCAGCAGTAAACTTTCCCATGGCTGTCCTTTTTGAGTGAGCCTGAGCACTTTATTCCTCCTCAGCAGTGTCTCATGCAACAGCCCAAAGATCATAAATATTTGAGGCCAGAGTCTGACAGTAAATTATTTGGGGGCTGAAAGCCTTACTTAATTTTTTCTTGTGTTGCTGGCATTGTGTCATTTGCTTAGTATTAGCAGCAATAATTCAGCTGTGTTAACCAGATGCTGTAATTAAACAAGCTTTTGTTTCCACAAACTGCTTGGAGTGCTGTTGCTGAGCAGTTCAAACACCAATCTCCTCCAGGCCATCTCCTGCCCCTTGTCTCTCCTGCTTTCTTGTGGGCTCCTCACTGCTGATTTACAGTCCAGGCAGCGAGACAGCTCTGAGCTCTCCCAAACTTAGCCATGCTGGAGCTGTGTGGGTGTGGGCTCTGATGCCCAGCAGAAAAGCTCTTGTTTTCTCTCTAAGCCAGTTTTTTGATACCAAATTACTTCCATTTCAGTCCTGAAGGGCTCTCACACAGTCACATAACCTAACTGGAGGAGGGAGCAGGATGAAGCCGGGGAGGCTGCCAGGGGTGCAGAGCTCCATTTGGGGCTGGCCTGTGCAAGGCTGCTGGGGTGGATGTGGTGTCCCTCCCTGCCTGCAGCCCTGGGCAGCCTGATCTTGCGCCGAATTACCCCTTATTTAATGCCTGAGGCTGCATGTGTAACATCGGGTGTGAGGAAGAGTGTGTCTCACTGTGCTACATCTTTCTAGGACTGCAATCGGAGTTTTTCATTAACACGACCAAGGCTGGTCCAGGTACCCTCTCTGTTACAATTGAAGGGCCATCAAAGGTGAAAATGGACTGCCAGGAAACTCCAGAAGGTTACAAAGTCATGTACACACCCATGGCTCCAGGAAACTATTTAATTGGAGTTAAATATGGTGGACCTAACCACATAGTGGGCAGCCCCTTCAAGGCAAAGGTTACAGGTAAAAAGCTAACTAGTATTTACTCTGTGCCTGAAGCAGGTCATGTCATTTAGCAAAAACGTCCCTCTGAGACAGTGTGGTGTTCTGGTCTAGATGCCCAAAAACGTGAGAAGCAAAACATTTCTCCCCATCACCTCCAAAGCCTAGATGAGGGGTCTCAGGAGCAGCTACAAGAGCAGTAGTCGTGGAGCTTGGCAGCTTTACTCAGTGATGGGCCATAATACAGCTCTATGGGGTAATATTAAGTCCTGATCTAGTGCTAGGGTGTTGCATTGGTAGCAGGGAAATATTACTGACTTACCCATTTCCCCCCACCCCCAAAGCCTGAAACCTGCTCACGTGTTGCCTCTCTTGGTCTCATTTTGGTGCAGGTATCACCTAGCGAAAGGTCAGTAGTGTCTGGGAGGCTTTTAGGTGAAGTGAGGAAGGCTGGTTTAGGAAGCTTGTTCTCTCTCCAGCACTGTGCTTAAGCACAGGCTGAAGCTCATCTCTACTGCTGCCCCTGAGCTAGTGAACCCTCTCATGGTGCCCGTGGCGTGATGTTCTTGGGAGAGGGGGGCAGGGACTGCGCTCCCCCAGGCTGGGACATGCTCTGCTTTCAAAATGGGTTATTGCAAAATTGCACCTGCTTTTCTGCCAACTCAAGTCATTTTTGGCATTTGGTGATTGGAGCACAATTAACTCTTCTTAAGCAGCCAGCTTTGCTTAATGAATCCTGAAGTTCCTGTGGTCCTTTAGCCACTTGAGGGCTCTGGGATGGGATTGTTGCCAGCAGTGCTGGAAGATGTCAGCTTAAAAAACCAAGTAGGAAATTGCTCCTCTCCAAAAATGCATTTTGGATGCAGAATGCATGCTAGTCATTCAGAGGGTTTCAAAACCTCCTTGTGAACGCCTTTCAGATGGGGTGAGTCTGAATGTCAGAAACCTTTTCTGTTTCCAGGGCAGCGACTGGTTAGTCCGGGCAGTGCCAACGAAACCTCTTCCATCCTGGTAGAGTCGGTGACAAGGTCATCGACTGAAACCTGCTATAGCGCCATTCCCAAATCCACCTCGGATGCCAGCAAAGTGGTTTCCCGGGGAGCAGGACTCTCAAAGGCTTTTGTGGGTCAGAAAAGCTCCTTCTCTGTGGACTGCAGCAAAGCAGGTATGGATACAGGAATCAGATGCATGTTCAGGGTGGGTGGTTTAGCTGGGCATTTTTTTCCCTAAACCAACTTGCAGAGTTAAAATTCAGAGCTTGAGGTAATGATCTGGTACTAAAGAAAAATGCTAAATATGATACTGTGCTCACCAGGTCAGTCCTAATACAGAGGCTGTAAAGATGCCAGTTCCTCTCCAAATGGCTTCATCTGAGCCAGGTGCACCTGAAAGAACCACGGGCTTGTGGCATGAGAACAAACAGGTTGCTGAACTTAAGCAACCCTTGTGGTGCATTGTACCATATAATGCACAGTGTTCCTGTAACCTTTTGATGCTCATCATCATCATCATAATCTGGGAGCCCTGTGGTGGGTGGATGACAGGCCAGCTGTGTCCACAGGCCCCCGCTATTAACTTCTGATGAAGTACCTGTAAAGCAATGCCAGCTTGTTTTCACAAACAGCGTTGATGTCTCTGTGCTCTACTTAATAGTGGTACCCTGTAGTTAGATAGTGGTAGCCTGTCAGGTCTGGCAAAAAGCACAGATAAGCCCTCGCCTCTATGAGGTTGAAAGCTTTTTAATATAAAATTCCTTCTTATACCAAATTAATCTGAGGCATGGCTCAGCTACCACTCTGTGAATTAAAATAACAAAATCCGTGTGTCACAGAGCAGATACATTATGGTACAACCACACTGCCTTGTTTAAGCTCGGGAATTCTAACAGTGCTGTGTTTTGCTGTAGGTTCCAACATGCTGTTAGTTGGCGTCCACGGACCTACAATACCGTGCGAAGAGGTGTCCATCAAGCATTTGGGCAGCCATCAGTACAACGTCACCTACGTCGTCAAGGAAAGGGGGGACTATGTCCTGGCAGTGAAGTGGGGTGACGAGCACATTCCTGGGAGTCCCTTCCATGTCACCGTTCCCTAAACGCGCTGGGTGTCAGGCGGTTTCTGCGCTTGCAGTTCAGATGTAGAGTTGTACTGGGTGCAGTCCTGTTGCAAAATGCAGTTTCTAGATACACACAGCTCACATTTCAATAGTCAGACATAAACTCTGTAACTGTTTTTACAAGCATTTCACTTCTCTCCTACTTACCAACCTAATGTCAATCTATTTAATATCTCCTCAAATTGTACCTTTGTAGTACTGTCCAGGTCACTGTTAATGTTTGGAGAATCATGTGGATGACTAGACACTAATTTCCCTTGCGGATGTTAAAGACTTTAGATGTTAATTGAAAACTGGAATTTGTCTTTGTAATTGGGTATCTTAACTACTGATTTTATTTGACTGGAGACTTTACATTTTAGTTATGGAATATGACTTGGGCTGTCCCCAGTTCAAATTCTTTTCTGTAAAGAAATGAGGTAAAACTGGTACTGTAATAGGTGCCTTTGTATACTTGATCAATTTTAACACTTAACATTATAAAAAGCTACTATAAGTAGCTTTACCACTCAAATTTAAAATGTTTCTGAAAATGCTTTGCTAATGGTTTACATTTAGAAAAAGTTTGTCTTTTATAGCAAACCAAAAGCAGACTGAAAATGACTTCCTGTAAGCTTTCAGCCTCTCTATGTTAATGCTTTGTAACTCTGTAGACAGGTAGCTTTTTGGCCATGATGCTAGTAATGCGGTTTTTAATGAGCTTGGGATGCTGGTGATGTTTCTTTAACTTTACAGGTAACCCCCTCCCACACGCTTTTTAATTTAAGAACAAGCCTTGGGTTAAGTAAATCCCCTGAACTTGCCAAGCCAGGCATGGCTGTCACCTGTGTCAGCTGCACTGTTGCTGCAGTCCAGAGCACCACGGTGTGTTGAGAAGATGACCAGTGGTTTCCCTGGAGGCTGAAGGCCAGGCCAGTGGCTGAGATGGGGCAAATAAGCCATTCTGGGAATGGGACCCGTATCTGCAGTGGGACACAGGGTGGGTCTGTGAAGTTACCAGTAATAGCAATACCAATAATAGCGATATCAATGAACAAACCCCTCTTTAGTGCAAGGTGTTTTATTGTATCTCGGTCCAAGAACATGTCTGAAGCAAACTCCTCTCTCCTGAAATCCCCTTCATGCTGCAACAGGCATTGCTGCTGACGGTTAGGGAGTGGAAACTTCCCTGTAACTTGTCTGTTTGTCCCGGATTACTCCGTACTACTTCCCAAGTGCATATCTGAATTGCTGTCAGCTGCTGGGGCTTTAGTAAACTCTTCTGATGAGCTCTAACTCTGCAGTTTGGAGGAGGTAGGATTTGTTGAAAACCTGTTGAAATGTCACTGTCCCTCGGGAGAAGTTCATGCCTGTAGTTATGTGTGGATGCACTACTCTCCAGCACAGTTATTGGGAAAATAAAGGAAGGTTGGGGTTTTTTTACTGTGCTTTTTTTTGTGCCTTAATGTGAAATGCTCACTACATTGTAAACTAGAAAGAAAAACAAAATAAACTGGAATAAAATGCAGGATTGTAAAATTGTATCTTATAACTTATTAAATAGAAATGTTTGCTTCATTAAAATGTGCATGTTAAAAACAACATCGGATTCTTTTCATATGTAGTCAGTAAAGTTCAGACTGAAACTACACCACACAGCAGCTTCAGGCAGACCAAATAGCCTATGGGCTGTGCAGGTAGCCATGAAAATTTGGGCAGAACCTCAACATCATTAATTTTTTTCCCTGGAACCTTTTTTTTTTTCTCCGTAAACCAAAAAGGCAGAAGTTTAAACCACAGCATAAATGTTACAGGGTGCAGTGGGCACAGTGTGGATGGGCCATTACACTGTGGTGCTGGTTTGCCCTGTGCAGACCCCAGGTACGGGGGCAGTGCTGTGTCCCCGGAGCTGCCAGCTGGGCTGTGATCCCGGGGCATTCTCGGCACCCGCTGCTCCCCCCGGATCCCTGGGGTTGTTTGCAGAAGGTGTCTCCCTGCACCTGGGGCCAGCACCTCCAGGCACAGCCATGGAAACCAGCAGATGTTTTCCCAAACACTCTCCTGCTGAAAGCCCCGGTGAAACCTGAGATGCAGTGGCTGCCAAGGACTTTCCTGCCCCAGGTTTATCAGATTATTTCCTTTTTATAGTTAACTGTGTTTCATTAGCCTTGTGCTACGTCAGTGTGAGTCTCCTATTTAATGTTTTTAAACAAAACAAAAAATCCTGGATACTGCTGTTGAGGTGAGTAAACCTTGAGAGCGTCTCACCTGTGTGACTCCTACGTCCCGGTCACCCTGCTCTTGCCTGGGCTTCCCTTGCCTGTTGCTCCTTGCCTTGGTTTGACGACACCGGCTGAAATTAGCAGGAGTTGTCTGTGAAGCTGATGGACCCTGGTTGTCACCACGGCTGGGGTTACCTCCAATGAAAACTGAGCTCTGCTTCAAGTGACCAACGCTGCCTGGCCTGGGCACTGACAGCTGTGGAGTGGCCACAGAACTTACCTTGCTAAGGACAGCAAGCACGCAGTGGTGGTGATGAGAAGAGCTTCTTGGTGGGGTTGATTTTGGGCAACAACATTCAGCTAACCCCAGCAGCTCTGGCAGCTGAGGCTGACCTTGTGTTGTGCACAGAGGAGTGTTTTGGGGGACATTCTGCTCTGCTTTTGGCACCTTGACAAAGGTTTCTAAGTGCAGTGGCTTCCTTAGCAGGCAGCTGTGGCGCTGGGTGTCGTGTACCAGGTTACCGGTGTCCCAGTGCCTCCTGCTGGGTAGACCTGCGATGGTATAAGATGCACTTCCTTCGGTATAGAAAGAGGACTGGCATCAGTTCTTTGCCTCCAGCTCTGTGGAAGCGCTTTCCTACCAGTTTGGTTGAACTTAAGTTCTTTTTCTTTTTTATAGTCTCTCCCTGCTGGTGGTTTGCAGTAGGATTTGGACACTTAGTACCTGTGAGTCCCTCTGGGATCTCCTCCATCCCTCCTCAGCTGGCCTGAGCTGTCCTGCGAGCACTGCACGAGACCTGGCAGTGCCCTGGTCGCCAGCTGGAGCCCTGCCTGCTGCTGGCCGGTGACCCAGGACAGCCCCAAGGCAGGGCCCTGCCACATGGGAACACGTGCGGGGACCCATGGCACCTCCGGGAGGTTGTCTGGGTATTTTGGTGGGCGGTGGAAGGTAAATACCTGCAGCACAGCTGTTACCGTGGGATGTAACTCCAGAGCATTCCATCCCCCTGCCTGGTGTTGGTGGGATGCATTTGTACATCTCAGTGAGCAAAGAGGAGGGGTCTTTGGAGATGATGTCCTGGAGCTCCTCACAACCTGCACACTCAGCCTGTCCTTGTCACCCTGCAGCTCAAATCTGCTTTGTAGCTGTCCCTGGCCCTGGGCTGTGCTTGTTCCTGCCATACCTTGGGATCTCACCTGCATTGGCCTTCTGGCCCTCTTCTTTGGTTTGGGGAGCTGGTGGAGTTCCCTCTGCAGGCCCCTCTGGCTGTCCATGGCCTTGGATCTGTGCTTCTGATGGCCATCTCTGCAGCCAGCATGGCAAATACCTCATACTGGGGCCCTGCTCAAAACTGAGAATTGCATTTCACCTTGTGCAGCTATGAGTACCTATAATAAACTAAATATATGCATTTAAATTATATTAATAACTTTAAATGGTTTAAATATTTGATATTATTTAAAATATACTACTTATTTTAATAATTCAAATTATTTAATCTTTACATAATTAATCTTTACATTAAACCTTTACATAATTAATCTTTGAATCATTTTATATGTATATGTGTATATACGTGTGTGTGTGTATATATATGTAAACGTAATCCAGTATACTTAATTTTTTTGTCCATGTTGCTGCAGTGATCAGTCTCCAGGCCTGGGCCTGTGCAGAGCACTTTGTGTGTCCAAGCTGTATCTCCCTTCACCCCCAAAATCCGTGACCTGCTCTGACGTCAGCCGGGCGCATTGACAATGTGGGCGCTGGGGCTGTTGCTTAGCAGGGCTCCGGGTTTGGTCAGATTATGCAAACCCTGTAATTATTTTTCCCTCTAATTGCCTGTTGAAAGTGAGATTGTGAAATCTAATCCAGAAACTGCTTTTTTCTTTGCTCACTTTTAACTTCTGCATTTATTTGTTTTAAACTTATTTGATTTTTTTTCCAATTAATTTTTTTTACTCCACATTGAAATGTACTTGCAGTGCACACAATGCGCCTTTTTCACCTGAAAAAAAAGGGAACAAACTGTGTATAAATCACGTGTACAAGCCTATCCAAGGTGGTTACATATAAACAGACATCACTTGACAGAAACTGGGATGGAGTTGCATGAAACTTAATTCAAGGAATGGCACAAAGCTGTTTTACACGGTGTTTTTTATTTGTTTGAGGAAAGACTCTTTCCAAACCATTTGTTATTATGACAGCTGGCTGTGCCATGCTCTCCCGTGAGCCAAATGAAACTGGTTGCCCAGTTTGTCCTCTGCCAGGTCAGGGACAGCTCTGGCACCCAAGGAATGGGGTCTTGCAAAGCTGCTGGCAGCATCCCCATGTGTTATCCATGCTTTGTGCCAGCTGCCTTGGAGGATCTTCTTTTTCTTTTTTTTTTGTTCCTGTATTTATCACACCTCCTGTCCACATCCAGAGCAGCAGAAAGGAGTGTTTGGAAGTTTGCTGCTGACAGCAGTGGTGCAGAACATGCACTGGAGCACCCAGCCCTGCTGGGGCCAAACCCATCAGATACCTGAACCTTTCGGCATCAAACTCTCAAACTCCCAAACTCCTCTACATAAATGTTTATTTTTAAAAGTAATTTTTTCCTTGTGTTACAGTAACTTAGAGATATTCCCACCCCCATCCCAGGTGCCGCATCTTCACAGCTCCATCCCAGCTGGAAAAGCAGCAGGGAGAGCTACAGCATTTTTTTCCTCCACAGCCTCCAGTAACGGTTAATATTCTCAGGTCTCTTTCACTGAAGGTTATCAAAACAGCCGTGCTGCCAGGCCCCCTCTTCTGCGGGGCTGTTTCCCCAGGGCCTCCTGGGAAAAGGCTTTTAAATGGCTTTTCAGAATTTCTCAGACTTTCAGAGTTAATTTTCGTCGTTGTGAATTTATATTGCATGCTTAGAAAAAAATATTGTCACTAAATCGGGTTGGATTTATAGCTCCTGTTGCTGTTAATTTGACTGAGATTTAAAGCACATTCTTTAAATGATGTGAATGAAAGGCTAGTATATATGATTTAAAAAAAAATTAAGAGGAAAATATGATTTAGCAGGACCTAGAGGTATGTTTGACAGCTCTTTCCTGAGCTGAGCTGCCTTTCTGCGGGACCTTGGCACTGCAAATATTTACATCCCTGCTGAACTGGAAGCCTGAGTCCCTCAGGCCCCATGGAGGAGCTGGCCTTGCCGGGGAGGGGTATTTCCTTCTGACAGTGATGTCCAGCTAGGGTGTTTTGTTTGGGAGGTGGGATTTTGCATCTGGCTTCCCCAGAAACGGCTGGGGTCAGGCTCTCCTCCCAGCGGAGAGGCACAGAAAACCTTCACGTCTCAATACCAGCATTTGCAGAGCTTTTCAGGGGAGGTTTTTGGTTACTTTGCCAATATGGAAATTAATTCCTATAAATCTGTCTTCTCTCTACCAGAAAATTGCCCCTGCAAACACTGACAGCTGAGACTCTATATTTAAAATGACACACAAAGTATTTAACGTTGTTTTTCACCCTGGCTGGAAAACCAGCCTGCAAAGAAAGGGCGCTTGTGGTTTTATACCAGGTGAGAGTGCAGAGGTTGTGTCCCTGAACCCTCAGGGTGATGGAGAGGAACATGGGCTAAACCCAGCTCAGGGAGGTTTAGGTTGGATATTAGGGAAAGGTTCTCCACCCAGAGGGTGTTTGAGCACAGGAACGGGCTCCCAGGAAAGTGGTCATGGCCTCAAGCCTGCCAGAGTTCACAAACCCTTTGGACAATGCTCTCGGGCACATGACGTGAATTTTGGGGTTGTTGTGTGCAGGGTCAGGAGCTGGATTTCGATGATTTTTTGGGTCCCTTTCAACTCAGGATATTCTACGATTCTGTGGCTGCAGAAAGATCCTCTGATCCAAATTGCAGTTTCCCCTGGCACTGGAGAAGGGGTCAGTGGCATCTATGACAGAGAGGGGATGGTGGCACTGGTGCCAGAACGGCCTCACATCTTTCCCAAAACCAGGTACAAACCACCAAAAAGCAGCAGCACAGTCACTAGAAGGCATCCCAAGGGGTTGGACAGGCAGGAGAGGCTGTGGTCGCTGCTGCCCTGGTGCTCTTGGTGCAGGTACAGCAGGGACACCAAGGGGTCCCAGGGGCAGATGTGCCCTGTAACCTGCCAGCACCTGGTTCTGGGAGCTGCTGCCGCCTCGGGAGGGTCATCACAGCGTGTTTCCCAGTTCAATAACTGTGGGAAATGAATAACCAGGTCTGGAGCCAACAAAGTGCTCCCCTTTATTGCAAAACTAATTTAGAAACACAGTGGGCCCAGGAACTCCTTGGGGTCAGCCATGGGCTTCCTGCAGTGAATGAAGAGGTCTCTGTGTGGAGAACGTGGCGTGATGCAGATCCATGAGCTGAGGAGGGTGAAAATCCATTTCCTTGCCGCGGCTGGGTTTGCTGGCCGTGCCGAGGAGTCTGGGTGTGAATTCCATGGGAATCCCCCAGACAACGGGGACTGACAGTGATGCCACCAGAGGGGGCCCTAATAATAGTCCGTGTGTGCCTGGCTCGGCTGGCGGGGCAGGAGCCCTGCAGGAGGGAAAAACGCGTTACTCTGGGCAAGGGGCTGATGGGAGCTTGCAGGTGCTTTTAACCATCCATAGATGGAGGGGGAAAATTATTTTTTAAATTGTTTTTCTTTTGACTAGAGGCAGGAGGAAGATGACTGCTGCCCTCACCTCCTGCTCTCCATCTCCCAGGCTTGGCAGAGAAAGGCCCCCGCAGGAACCACTGGGCTCTGGGCTACAGGGGTGCTGAAAGAAGCTCCCCTGGAATGCCACATGAGCACTGCCCAGGAAGCCCCTGCTCCACGTGTGGTCCTTTTCGGTGGCAGATGCTTGGTTGGTGAGTGGTCAACTCCAGCCTGGGACACGAGTGCTTCCCACAATCCCTCCAGAGTCTGAGGGAGCCATGAAACAGCCAGGCTTGGACCAGCTGCTGGTATCACACTGGCAGGCTCTTTGATTTTTCTGCTTTTGGTTTTGCTATCAGTGCTACCAGCCCTGCTGTGTGACAGCACAGCCCTTCTGGGGGCTGCAGCTCAGTTGCTTGCTGCACATCTGTATGTGGCCAAACATCTGTAAATGTGTACATCTGGTCTGGGGCACAAGTTTTATGAGGAGTAGCTGAGGCAGGTGGGGTTGTTTAGCCTGGAGAAAAGGAGGCTCAGGAGGGACCTTGTCACTCTACAACACCTGACAGGAGAGTGTAGCCAGGTGGGGACTGGTCTTTTCTCCCAAGTAACAAGAAACAGGATAAGGAAACAGCCTCAAGCTGCACCAGGGGAGGTTTAGATTGGGTGTTAGGTACAGACCCCGAAAGAAGAAGCCAGGTGGGTCCCTGTGGGGTTTTGCACCAGCTCTGCTTTGTGCTCATTGCTGCCAGTAGCTCAGAAGAGACAAAAGGAGATAGGCAGAGCCTTGCCCTGGGACAAAGGGCCTCTCACCCTGTGGCGCAGGCAGAGAGGTGTCAGGGCTCTGGGTTAGTGGGGAGCAGTGCCAAGGCCAGGAAGAGCCATGAGCCCTCTTCAGGTGAAGGTGCAGACAGACAAACGTATCCAGCAGAGATCACTGAGGCTGTAGAGAAGAGGCAGTCCTGCTTTGGGCTGTGCTGGGGGACCCGGGGGTTCTCTGCCAAAGAACTACCATCCCCAGGGCAGTCAAAACCTTCCTCCTGTGAGTTTCTGTGCATGAGGAGCAGCCTAGGCTCCATCCCACGAGCTGGGCAGAGAGACCTTCTCTGAGCTGGGGAGGGGTCTCTCTGTGGGGCAGCGGAGACCTTGGGTCTGCGGGAAGTGAGGATGCCTCCAGTACCACGCATTGGAGAAGGGCTCCCCGAGGACCACAGCCTGAGGGATTGGGGGTCTTAGCACTCTTTGTTCAGCTGAACCCTCTCTGCTCTGTGTTCTTGCTTGAACAGGGCTGCTGGGGAGGAAACAGAGTTTTCAGCTTCTGAAGAGCCTCTTTGTTTCCTTCCCAGCCATGATCTGAGACCTGGCTTGCATGAGACAAAGTCTCTCCAGGAATTTTGGATTCCCAGTGTAAAACTTCTGTTTGATCATAAATAAAGCTCAAGAAGCCTTATTCATCAAAAACAGAAACTTTGTTCTGGCTGCAGAATATATTGAGTCTCCTGCAGGCTGGAACAACTTAAAAACCCCTTTGCAGCTGGGACAGCTGGGTAGTGATCCCTAGTGGGGAAAATCTAGACACCACATGAACTGCTAAATATTTTAGGAGGTAATTATAATATTGTCTAATGAATATCTATAGAGATGGACTGTGCTGACAGCAGGAGTTTGGGACACCTCCCAGTCCCTATCAAACATACAGTCTGAGTGCAGATGCTGTCTCTCTGCTGTGAATCCCACAAAACTGTGTCCCAGCTCTCCACGGAGGAACAGCTTTTTGTATTAAGATGTCTCTCTGTTGGTCAGATGCTCAGCATCTCTGCAGGATGAACCCTTGTTCTTCTCCAAGCTCAGAGTGCTGAGCATGACCCCATTCGCTATGGGGTATCCCTTGGCTCAGTGGGAGTCAGCTGTCATGCCTGCATCCCTCCCAAATTATTGTGCATCCCCAGCCAACTCGCTGGTGGGGTGAGAGGCAGAAAATGCCTTGACTGTGTAAGCACTGCTCAGCAGTAACAAAAACATCCTTGTGTTATCAACACGGTTTTCAGCACAAATCCAAAACGCAGCCCCATTCCAGCTACTGTGAAGAAAATTCACTCTATCCCAGCCAAACCCAGCACCCTGCTCGGGATCGACAGCCACTGACATCACCCCCGAGGCTGCTCTCTGGCCACATCCCTTATCTTCAAGTGCTGGATAAAGGGCTATACCCAATATTGCAAATAAGGACAACTATTTTCAGTAAAACTTGTAATTACTTGTTTTCATGACTGAATGTGTCCAGTATTGCTTTTCTGGAGGGTAATTTCTTTCTCTGTGCACTGCTCCTTTCTGAAAGCCAGGAGACAGAAAGTGCTTACTTAGGAGCAAGATGTGAGGCCAGAGACTCAGACTGATTTCAGCCTTCACATGAACCATCACTGATGTCAGCCAGACAGTGGCATCTCTATAAAAATCCCAATGTAAATATTTGTTCTAAATCAGGCTTTTTCCTTTGCGTTGACCACAGTATAAGTGAGGGAGCATATGAAATGCTGTATCATTTCAAGTTTAATTGCTACTGAAAGTTGGAGGATTTGTTGTCTGCCTTGCACTCAACCCCCTCGGATCATTTTCTCTTGATTTAATTTCTTTCCTCAAATTCTTATCCCTGAATAGTGGGTTTCACAAAGGCCAAACTGTTTTCCTCCCCACAAAGCCTCTCTCTCTTGTCTGCCCTCTCTGCCCCTTCAGCAGGCAACCTGGGGTGCACTGATGAAGAGAGATGAATATTTGTCTCTACTAACAGTTGGATTATTCCCACTCCCCAGATGCCATCTGTGTGACAGGGTTTGGTTTGCACTAAATGCAGCCTGTGGGCTGAGCTAGGAAAACAGATTGCTGCACCATTACATTAAATAATCGTCATTAAAGTCTGGTTCATCAGAGGACTTTGGGCTGCCATGGAGATTTTTCTTTTTTTTTTTGACGGAGGGATGCAGTTCACTTCCATGTCAGGATGCTGAAATCAGATTTTGATGTGAATTTTATGACACTCTGTTGGCAGCAGTGTCACCTGGGATCCCTAGGACTTCTCACCTGAGGTTTGCAGGTGGGCAGAGGTGAGAACCACCAGCTTCCTGCTGCCCCGAGCTGGGGCAGTGCAGGAAAGGAGCACCTCTCGCTGCATGTCACTCTGCCTTTTCTTACTGTCTTTTCCCAATCCCTGGATGTTGTGAGCAATTTAAACCTCTCACTGAGAAATACTCTAAATTCAACAACATTCTACATTGCAAACCACCAGGTACAGGCTCATGTCCCACTGGTTGCAGCTCTGAAGCATAAACACACACACACGGACACACACATGTGATGCAAAAAGGCCTTTTTAATCCTTCTACCCCTATGGCAGAGCTCCAGAGCTCATGGGAACATGGGGAGTTCCCTGCCCTTTGGGTGTTGCAGTTAAAGGACACAGAAGTATTTTAGCCCTGCAGTACTCCTTACATTTGTGATCGGTACAGTAAGTACAGCGTGCTGCTTCTAGCTGATTTATTTCTATATACAATAAAGAAAATACAACCTGAAGGTTTAATTTTCATTCTTGCTCAAAATATTTGAACTTTAACAAAATATTTGGGGTTTTTTCCCCTCTAAACATTGCGCTTGCTGTGAGTATATCTACACCAGTCTTCTACGAGATCTGTTGGTGTCTGTGCATTTCCATGCCATGTACACTCATGATCTCGATCGGAGGCTCTTCTTTGGTCTCCTCTTCCTTGAAAACTTTGATCTCAGCCAGTTGAAGAAGCCACCTTTTGCTTTTAACTCGAATTCTACCGGGAAATGGTCGCTCACCCCCAGTGCCTGCAAGACAATGGCACAGAGGGTTGGGAGCCCCCTGCACTCTCTTCAAGCCCCACCTAGGTGGAAAGTGGATGTGCAGTGCTTGGATGTGGGGAGGTGGCACATGAGCACTGCATCAGTTTGGGACTGATGATCACCAGTGACCTGGTTTTACAGCCAGGTCTGTGTTCAGCACTGCCTGGACACTGCTGGCTCTGTGCTCCCACGTTAGCCCTTCCCCGCTGCTGCAGAGGCTGTGCTGTGCCTACCTGCTCCTCGGTCATCTGAAACTCCTTCTGGAAATCAAAGATATTGGCAGAGTGTGGCATCACAGCCTGGATGAGCTTCTGTCCCCTGACCACAATCCTGCAAGGAACAAGGGAATGGGGTGCTGTGATGGGGTGCCCGACCTGTGGCAGCCTCACTGCACTGAGCTGGTGGCCAGGGAGGTGGCTCTGATGAAGTCACAGCTATGTCTGGTTTGTCCTTACCCATGGGCTGCCCACCCAGAGATGTCAGCTCCTTTAGGTGCCTCCTTGGCAGCGAGGCACATAAATATCTTGGTGTGCACTGGCCTTGGAAGCCATCATTACATGACTTCTGTCTGAACCCACCCAACAATGCTGCAAATTTCAAAGCCCTGCTTTGGATACAAAAATCACAGGACAACGACTGTGAGTATCAGTGAAGTCCTGCTCAGACCCAGAAACTCGTCCCTCAGGAGGACTCTGGGCTCTAACAGACGATGTATTCTTGTCCCCGCCGAGGGAACTGCAGTGGCAGCAGGACTTGCCGCATGTCCAGGGCAAGGTGAGGTGTCCCCTCCCCGAGCAGAACCTCGCTGTGCATCTGTCAATCCAAATTACAAACATAAGAGCTAAAGTGCCATGGTGCAGAGCTGGCATGGAGAAGGCAGCAGCACCTCCTGCCAGGTGTCTGCAGGGTCCCTGCAGATGAGAAGTGCTGCTGGCTGTCCTGTCATCTGTCCCCACCTGAGCCACAGCAGTGGCTGGTTCTGTGAAAATCCTGCCCCGTCTGGTCTGCAAAGGGCTTTGTGCTCCTGACTAGAAGCATTTGGATCACATTTGCCCTGGACACTGTTTTATCTTTGACGGCCTCATGTACATTTGTTTTCCCTGTTGGTCACTGACACCTTTTGATACAATTTTTCTCAGAGAGTAATAAATAACCAGTAGGTGGTTTGGCAGTGAATCTTTTACCTGTCATATGGGCATCTTGTGCTGTTCTTCACTGTTGTGTCATTTTTGTCACCAATTAGCCAGAGGAATTCGGAGTAAGTCCTCAGACGGATGTTCTTCCACTGCTTTCGGGGAACATAGCTGCACCCAGCATTGAAGTCCCCCATGAAGATGAAGTTCTGGAAGGTAGGAGGGTTTCCAAATGTAATCATGAGGACAGCTTTTTAAAAAAAGACCAATGAGGATTTTTATGGTCCAGGGATGCAGTGGGATTTCTCCTTTCTGCTGGGCACAGCAGGGCATGCTGGTAATAGTTTTATTAGGTGATCAAGTTTACTGAGTAAAATGTGGAAAACTCAATGAAAATACACCAAAGAGACACTCAAAACCTGAGACTCATTATCAATGGGTTTAAGGTTTTCAGCTCTGAATAGCAAATAACGTGACCAGTGACTCAGTATCAAAGCCCTGTTAGTGACACAGATGTGGCAACCAACCTCAGTTTTCCAGCGCTGCTTGACATCTAAATACACATCATAGAGCTCATCAATCTCCCGCACTGCTGTGTCTGGTGTAGTGTGCAGAGGGATAACAGCAAACTCACTGACAGCTTCAAAATGAGGCAGAAGGACAAGAAAAATACAATGGTTTAGAGAATGAGTCACAAAGAAACAGAGTCTGACTTGTAAGCAAGGGGGTTTTTCTGAGGAAGAAACTGCTTCTGCTCTGTCTGTGGACCAGGGTGATCTCTGTGGTTGCACAGTGTCCCCCTCCAGGGCACTCAGCTGGGCCTGAGGAGCTGTGCCAGTGCAGGCAAACCCAGATCTGGCATCCACACAGTAACTGCTCCCCTGGCTATGCCAGCAGCACGGAATGCATCCACCAAACCACTGCCCATGGCAGCAGCACAGGCTTTCCCAGCAGGGCATGTGCAGGGCTGTGGGCTTTCCCAGAGGCAGCAGCCCTGAAGGGAAAATGCTGCTCTTGGAAGGAAAAGCAGCATGGGGTCTGGATGCAGCCCCTTGAGCCTGCCCTCCAACGTACTCAGGTCCAGCCAGTGTTGCCTTGCTGACTCACAGGGGGACAATTACTTGCTTCTGAAACACCTCACCTGTTTTGGGAGACTGGAACCAGACGTTGAAGGGCTCTCTGGAGAAGACATCCTCATCCCCAGGCTGGGTGTCAGGGTACTGGTAGGTTTGTTTCACCGATACCTGATTTTGCCTGCAGCAGAATGAATGGGATGAGGAATGTCACACTTGTGGCTCACTGGGCCATGCCCAACACTGAGTCCATGCTCTGACCTGGACCCTGGACCGTAGTGTGGGATGGATACAGCCACAGTGGCTGTGCTGGGATGATCCCCACACCCAGGCACAGCCCAACCCACCTGCACAGCCCGCACCACTCCAGCTCCCTCAGAGCAAAGCCACCACTACATCCAGCCCATCTCCAGGGGGCTGCGCCCCAGAGGGCAGGGGGAGGGGCTGGCTGAGACAGGTTCACCCTGTGGGGGGCTCACCCACCTGTAGATGAAGGCATACTGCTCCTTGTAGCTGTTCCTTCCCAGCCTCTCGCTGGCCACGCACCTGTACTCCTCCTTTGGCCCCTTCAGCTGACTGGAAGGAAAGTGATGTTCCTGAGTTAATTTCTGCACTCACAAGGGGCTGAGAGGGACATAATTTTGCCTGTGCCAAGGGGCTGAGCACTGCCTGCCTGACCTCAGAGGCAGGTGGGTACAGACACTAAACCCTTCTCAGGAGCTGGACCCCTGCTCCATCACTGGCTCTTCACTCCACCCTCTCCCTGCTCATTGCAGCCTCTGTCTCTCCTTCAGCTGGGTCTCATGTCCAGCCAGTCAAACGCTGCTGTTTCCTCTGGATTGTCATTCCAGGCAGGCAATCCCTAATCTAAAGCAGTTCCGAGCCCTGCAGGAAGGTGGCTGTCCTGCTGCAGCCTGATGCCAGCTTGGTGAAGGCATTTCCCCTTCCTTTTTCTCTCCTTCGGGAACTTCTCTGTAGCAAATTGAATCTAACTTGGTTATACTGATATAAAAATGTGTTCTACAGTGGTCTGGAACTGCCTTTGCTCCTGTCCCTCAGCAAGACTGCCAGAGCCTGGTCCTTCCTTGACACCAGGACAGAGCCCAGGTCCTAGGATTTCACCCCAGTAAGGTGGCGTTGAGCAGAGCACAGGCTCTTGCCATGCAGCTTTCCCAATATTTGTCCATTTGGACATGGCTGCCCTACCTGGTGAGCTTCTCCACCAGGAGACGACAAACACGGTTCTTGCTGTCTTTAATTTCCATCAGCAGCATGATGTCACAGCGGGAGATGATCTGCAAGGGGAAGGAGCAGCACATGGTTTTAGAGGACTAGGAAGGCGTTAGAAAGAAGCGGTTACAGGCATGGGGGAAGTCCTTCGTGGAAGAAGTGGCACCCAGCCTGGGATCATGGGAGGGGAGCAGGGGCTGGAACAAAGCTCTTCTGCTTTCAGAGCCGCTGCACGCCCCAGCAGGAGCTGGGAGAGGGAACCCGGGAGCGGAATGGTTTCAGATTTAGTGGAAAAGCTTTGGCAGCTGATGGTGAGGAGGAAGTGTGGAGGGGAAGGGAGCAGCAAAAGCCACTGCTATGAGCCTGATTCCACCATCACCACCACTGCTGGGGTGCTGCCTCTGCCCCCACTCCTTCCCCACGGTCAGCATTCACCTGTCTCAGTTTGTTGCAGATTCCTCTGAAACAGCCCCTGGAGCCCACAGAAACACCGTGTCTGAAAACAGGGTCCCAACACTGGAGACTGCACACCTCAGAGGGACTGCAGGCTCAGCTCCCACAGCTGCTGGTGGGGTTCCCTGTGGGAAAGCCCAGCTCACATGAAGCCAAACATTCCCAGGGACTTCCTGCTGCCCTTAGTTTCACTGTTCTTTAAACTTTGTGGGTAATCTTTGTCAGAAAAAAGCGTGCCCTGAAACTTACCCACAAATATCTAAGTTACCCCATAATTTCGTATGTATTTCCCACAGTGATGACAGTACAGGAAGAGCGGTCTGGGAATGCAAAGCCAAGCAAACCACTCCTCTCTGCCAGTTTGCGATGGGAGGAATACAACCCAGCTACATGGTGCCATTCCTCACTGGTGCCATTCTGCACGCACAGCCACCCCACTAACGCCAAGCTCCACGTCCTCCCTCACTGTGGCATCTTGGAGGGCATTTGCAAAGCTACAAGTCTAAAATGTGGTTCTTTTTAAAAGCAAGGTTATCTTCAGCTTGTGCAGAGGCAGCCTGATGGTGAGCGTTTGCTTACAGAAATTAGCAAATGGGCTTTTCAGATTTCTACCAGACTCTAACATGACAGATACTATTTGCTGTCCTGAGAATAGGTTAAATTAGACAAGAATATTTGAGAATAACTAGCACATAAGGAAGGTAAATAATGTATCACAAAACAAAGCTTTGTTGATTCAAAATTTAAATTATTTTTACTGGGTACTGAAGTTTTCCCCCTTTCCTAACTCAATTTCCAAAGGAAACAGCAAATATTCTATTCCCATGAACACTAAAATAAAACATACATTCTGTTCAACCACAGGCTAATTTTTACTTTAAGAGTACGATATTCTTTAAATAATTCACTCTTTTTTTTTTTTTTTACTTGAAATTTAACTGTGAATGACAAATAAAGTACAAGATTCTGCATCTAAGAAACCCTTGGAAAGCTCAGTGTCTGTCTCATCCAGGCAAACGAACGTACCTTTACCACGGTGTCGACGACTTCAGGTCTGGCTATTTTGGTTTCTCCAAAAGACCTCACATTGAAGGAGCAGATTTTTAGGCTCAGAGATGGATTGAAATGAAAGAGTGAAAGTAAGAAGAGGAGCAACATCATCACGGACCTGGGCAAAATGAGTTGCTGCGAGCGTGCCTGTAAATATGTATGTGTGTGTTCATGTATCCGTCCCTCTGTGGCTGGATGGGAGGTCAAACTGAGCAGTCAGCTGTGTCAATCACGAACAGGAATCACCATTTCCTCCTTTCCCCCCCTTCCATCTCCCAGCACAAAGCAGCATGGAGACTTTGAACTTCTGCCTGGGGGGAAACAGGCTCTTCCGAGCCAACCTCCGAATCCTGGCAGAGTAACTGCTCCACCAGAACCCAGCATCCCTCCCCACAGGGAGACACCAGCTGTGGGATGCTTGCCATGACTGGGCACCAGCTGGGACCACTCTGGGCAGTGCTGGGCCAGGACCAGGCTCCCCGGGCCATTCCAGGCCAGCAGTCAAGACCAGGATGTGGATGGGGTGGATGGTGAAAGGGTCTGGGAAGCAGCAGAGGGGAAAACTGGGATTTCTGGAGGGCACCAGGAGCCCGTTGGAAGGGGCTGCCAGGCAGCCACAGGAAGATATATGATGCCCCAGCACTGTCCTTCAAACTCCTGGCCAACTGTCCCCAGTGCAGGAGTCTTGGTTTGTGCACGTGAGCCTGGCTTGTGCTGTGTGGTGGAGGGGGGACATGAGTTCAGCTAAAACAACACCTGAGGGGGGATGCTACAGGTGCGATGGCTTGGTCCCTTGAGGTGGCTTTGGCAGGAAAACCACCCCCATACCCTCCTTTAATCCTCCACCAGGAGTCAGCCCTCAGCCAGAGACACGTTTGTTGGTTCCCAACCAAGTTATAACGGCGGGAGGCGTAACAAGAGGTCAAGCTAAATGACATCTTTAATTGTCTTTAATTTCTCTCCCTGTGCTTACGAGGTGCTTTCATATCCTCCTTCCTTTCTCTGGGAGCACCCAGCCTGCCTGCACCCTGCTGCCTGAGCAGGTCTAGATCCAGAGGCACCAGGGCATGGCTGCCAGCACTGAACCAACCGAACAGGCTCAGATGGGGACAGCACAAAGCCCTGCACATGGAGGGGCTCCCAAAGACATGGCACAGCTGAAAGCAGGGGGATCCAGGCCTTGCTGGGGAGGCAAGTTCTCCAGGGAACGTGCTGTAGGTGTTGGAATAGGCATCACAAATCCCTTTTGGCATTATAGGAATTTGGAGTACTGGCTGCCAGCAAGGAACACGTCACCACATTATCACAGTGTTTGTCAACCAACACAGCTACTTGGGGAGTGGGCAGGTGATCTTTCAAAATAACAAGGCTTAGGCTTCCTCTCCTCTGAGTCTCCAATGAGCTGTCCCCAGGCAGGACAGGCTCTGGAAGAAACTAATAAAGAGAGAGGGGAGGGAAAGTGACGGCGGGGTGTAAATCTCGAGCTTAACCTTGCTAAAAGTGCAGCCTGAGCCAAGCACTTGTGACACTAGCTGCAGCCTCAGGGTCAGAGTCATCAAAACCCAGAATTCTCCCCAAAATCAGGCTTGTTTTGGCTACCCTGGCATCAAAGAGCAAGTGTTTGTTGTGGTGCCATGAAGGCTCTGACCCTGAACCGGCTGTCAGTGCTGTGTTTATCTTCAGGGCTCCTGGCTTATCAGTTACCCCTTTCTCCTCCACCCCAGGCATTATCAGGGGGACAAACAGCAGCCAGTCGACCTGTGGGGGGTGACACAGGACTTCATGTTCCTTTCTGCACCACTTTACTCCTTGTTTACTGCACTTTCTGTGCGTGTCCTCTTTGCTCCTTATCAAATCATAAAATATGCTTGATGTGGGTGCATGAACACTGACGGTTCAGGGCTGCCCTGCTCTTGCACAAGAAGTGCTGGTGAAACCAACACAGTTTGGGGTTCTTGTTCCCACTTGGAATGATGCCAGGTGAAGGACACTCTCTCCAGCTGAGCAGCGCCTGTGGAACATTCCTTAATACAGCACCTCCTCAGCCTCTCCCTGATCCCGGGGAGGCGAGGCAGCTGAGGAGGCTGATGGTAATGCAGAAGCCAGTTCGGGCAAGAGCTCCGAGCAGTGAGAAGGTGCTGCCCAGGGCCCGCTGGCGAAGCTTTGCTGACAGCCTGTCCTGAGTGCATGGGGGCTGTGGCCTCTGGAACAGCAACTCAGCCGTCCAGCGTCTTCCCACTGCCAAGAGGGTGCTGTGGGATGGATGGGGTGAGATGTGTCCCTGTATCACATGCCTGCTTAGGGTCCCCACGGGACAGGGGTGTGAGGGTCCTGCAGCCATGTGGGGGTGCCTCCTCTTCCTTCAGGCACAGCTGCTTCCTTTTGGCTGCAGCCCTGGCTGCCTGTGGGGAACACGCAGAACTGTTTTTGTTGGCAGGGGTGGACTGAGAGGATCTCTGAGGTTTCCTGTGCCTCCCTGGGAGGGCTGGAGGGAGACACTGTGGGGTCTGCCCACATCCCCTTCTGCTCTGACAGAGGAAGCCTATTCTGGGCTCGAAGGGCAGCGTGACTCGTGGGATGCTCTGTGACAAGTGAACACCCATGGGGTGCTTGGGGCTTGGCTGAAACTTCATTTCTGCTCTGTAGGAAAGATGTGGTGTCTTTGTGCTGGTCGGGGGTTCGGCACTCCTGGGGTCACCAGTGCTGCTGTGACCTTTCAACAAAGGCTGCAGAGGCTGGCCTGGTCTGCCTTCGTCCCAGTCCATTGGGGTGTCCCTGCTGCCCCACTCAACATTCCCATTATCCTGTTCCCCCAAAGAGGAGACTCGTTCCAGGCAACCAGGGGCAGCATGGGCAGAGGTGGTATTGGGTGTGAGGGGCAGTGCAGAGACCAACAGCCCCAGACTGGTGCTCCCCAGGTGCCACCACAGCTCTGTTTTCTGGACAAGGGGACTCCCCTTCCACATCCCAGGCTTTAAGATGCTGCATGTTTCTTAAATTTTACCATTTCTACACAAATTTCCACTCTGTCAACATCCGCTGTGGCAGGGGGACGTCCAGGAAGGGCCAGCTCCAAAGATGCCATCACCATAAAAGTAGGTTCCTTTGGGCAAATTAAATGACCTTTGGGCTCTTGGTGACCTTATCACAACCATCAGGAAGAGTATTTTATCGCAGCCTCCTGGACTTTCAAGTTAATAAGTTGCAAAACACTTGGGCTATTTGGATGTCTAAAGTTCATAGCTGGGCTGCAGACCACATATGGTCATTTGGGAAGTGGTTTCAGTGCCAATATAATGGCGATCATTGTCCTCGTGTGACCTTCTGGCATTTCGGTGCAATGCGGGGTGAAAGTGTTTGGTGTGCAAGATACGTGGAATGTTTTGAATCAAAATTTTGATACTTAATTTTTATTTATAATTCTGGAAGGTAAGTGTTCTACTTAATTAATCACTGCCAAGGCACAATTCCTTTGCTGGTCCAGGACTCTGATAGGGTTTTCTTTTTCAACTTAATACGTCATTATTGTTCAACTAGTGGTTTGAAGCATGACAGCCTGCCCACTACATGGCAGTCCAGGGAAAAACCTCATCATGTTTTCAGTTTCTTGAAGGAGGCTGCTTAGCTGAGCTGTAGGGGAGCAGAAGGTAATCTGAAATACAGGCTTTGATGCATGACGACAAGATGAGGCTTTGAAGTTAATCCTCCATAAAGATATTGCAGCCACCAAATGAGGTTTTGTACCAGTAAGTACACCCATATTGTTAGCAGTTAAAGATGTAATTAAAATGCGCATAATATATGCATTAACTTTGAGTAGAGTTAATAAAGTATTACTTAAAGCTGTTATTAGGCAAGTAGGTCTTGCTTTATAATGTTTTAAAAGGCAGAAGCATTGTTGCTGTGTTTGTCCCAGGTTGTGCAATGCAGCCCCTGAAGAGTGACAGGGCAGATGCTCAAGGTGGTGCCCAGAGGAGTTATTTACCCCTGTGCTCGCCCAGAGCTGCTGTTTGCAGACTGAGGCAAGCTGAGATCTTATCCCTGTCCTGAAGGGTCAGTTTTGGTAGCTGTGTGTTACTAAAGTGCCACTGCTCAGGGCATGGCAAGGCCTCCCTCAACAGCAGCTCCTGTGGTGGGCTCTGGGGCACCCGCCTGCCCCAGCACTCTCCCATGCCCACAGTCCCGTGGGCACTGCTCACGGATCCTGCCACACGGCCACCACTGCGCCAGTGGGAAAAGATGGGGACAAGCCACCCTGGGAAGATGATTCAGCCCGCCAAGGCAGCGTGCTGTCACTTGTTATGATTGCAAACAACCCCATCATGTGCCCTGGGAACCCATCACCCAGCAATGGAAAATAACATGGAAACCTTTCACCTAGTGGAGCAATGCTGCTTCTCAGCTTGGTGCTCCACAGCCATCCTGGACTGAACCCAGCCAGAGCTTCCACCTTCCTATGGAAAACAAGACTGTTTACATAAAAGTCTCGTTGCCTAGTTTCTGGGGCCATGGGACAGCTAATTCTGATTATTCTTAATGGTTTTTTATCATGCGGTTACTCTGATTTAGAGAGACACATTGTTTCTCCCTGGATCGTAAGTCATTGTTGTGGTCATTGTCTGTCCTGCTCACACCCTGTGCTGGTGGGTGGGACACCCAGCTCCTGACACTGGCATTAGGAACGAGTAGTTTTCAGCCGAGGGCCTGCATAGCTGGGCTCCTAAATGCCAGCAGCCTCGGAGGGTGACACAGGGGTGACTCTGTCCTCGCCAGATGCCACAGCTGTGTGATGAGTTTTCTTTAGGCTGAGACGAGAAACAAAACTCATGGGGCAGGTCAGTGCAGCCATTGGCTTTTAATTTGGGCTTGCCACACTGCAACCACCCCAAACGTGGCCTTGCAGGGCTCTAACGAGGTGCCCAGGGAGCTGCTGGGGCTTCCTCTGGAGCCTGAGGCTCATCTGCTCTCTGTGGGCACAGGGAGCCCAGACGTGCCCTGCACTGTCCCCATTGCCCTCTCGTGCCACTTGGAGTGCCCAAGATCTCCTTCACTGTGCTGGGACAGAGGAGCAGCCTCAGCCCCTGACTGGCAAAGTCATCACAGCACTGCAAAGAGCCTCCCTCAGTGGGGCTGGGACCTGCTGGCGCTGTGGCCTTGTCCTGGCAGTGGCTGGATCAGAGGAGCCCGTCGCCACCAAAGGAGACTCTCAGTGACTCTTCCGTGTGGCTGCACACCGAGCTTGCAGGAGTGGGTTCCCTGCTTAGCTCACACCGTGTTTCAACATAAACCCACCGCAGGTCTCTGCTTCAGCTTCTCTGTTTTAAGCGCCATCATTTGCTATGACTGCATCCAGGGGCACTCCCACCAGGTGGCCTGGAATAACCGTGGGGTGGGTGATCCATCCCTGCAGTGAGTCAGCACTGCCCTGCACGTGTCCCGTGCCTGGCGCCCTGCATAAGAAAGCTGAACAAACAACTATGACTGCAAACAATGTTTGAAGGCTTGTGAAATACCTCCCATGTCCACTTAGGTCACCTTAGTGGAAGCTCAGCTGTGTTTAGCCCAGCTTGACTGAGAAAGAAAACCCAAAACAGGCTGAGCCTCAACTTTACCAGGCCATGAAACCCCTTGGTTTTTAGTTATAAATCTCTTCTGAGAGTTCATGTTATCAAAACCTTAGATTATTGTAGTAACCTCTGACCTGGAATGCCCTTTAGACCAATTATCTCACCTTCCCCAGCCTGCCAGACCAAAGGGACATTCTTTATCAAAGCACAGGTGGGGTGAGGATTTGACCCAATTTGCATTTACTCAGGAGCTGATCTCGTTTCCAATTTAATTAAGTTTTTTCGTAATTTTTGGCATATATTAAAGGTACACACCAGCCTGATATGTGACCCAGGGGGAATGAAAGTAAATTTGCTTATAGCAAAAGGATTCAGGTGGCAGTTTTAAGAAAAATAGGAGCAGATTTTAAAATACAAGTTGAAATGCAGCTTCTGAGAGCAAACACTGTCATCTGTTGGGAAGGTAATAGATTTGTAACCTAAGTGACAGGCTTACTTTTACACCTGAAATAGGATTTTTATAAGTGGGATGCTCTGATTTCAACCTTTGTGTCCTTTCCACGGGAACATGGCAGAGTTCTGTGCTCCCTGATCAGAGCTCTCCTGAAGATCTGGGAACAGCTGTCCCCCACCCCAAGCCTGCTCCCAGGCCTCATGCAAGGGGGTTGTGAGGTTTCTCTGAGACATAGGGCTGCACTCTCCTTTGTAGCTCTGTGGCCATTGTCTCACATCCCCTTTACATCCCTGTTGTAACCCCTGTTCCATCCATCCTTGTCTCTCCTTGTTGTAACCCTGTTGCTGCCTTATCACGCTCCCTTTTTTATCCCTGTTGCATCCCCATGGCAACCCCATTGTAAGAGCTCTGTAGCCTCATTGCATCCTTCTTGTCTCCCTGCTGTGTGTCCCTTGCATACCCCCTTTTACACCTCAGGTGAAGAGGCTGTTTGCAATACTAACAAATGACTGCACGCTGCCTTGGTGGGGTGAATCATCTTCCCAGGGTTAGGGTAAACCTAACGGTAACCCTGTGGTCACTGCCCACCCCCTGCATCCCTCCCTTACACTCCCACTGAAGTCATATCACATCCCTCTGTTGCCACTGTGTATCCCCTCCTGTACCCCCACATTGTCCCCCCTGCACTCCTGTTATACCGCTTGCACTTCCACTGTAGCCCAATTGCATCCCCCACTTCAACCCCACTGAATTCCCATCACAAGTCGACTGAATGCCCACATTGCTCCCCCCTTTTCACCCCTGTTGCGATCCCCACGGAAGCCCCATTACTTCTCCCCTGCATTCCTTTTGCAGCTTCATTGCATCCCCCGCCTTGCACCTCCACTGATGTCCCTCTACATCCCCCACTGCAGCCACCTTGCAGCCCTTGTGTCCCCGCGTCGCATCGGCAGAGCAGCCCTGTCGCATCCCCCCTTGCACCCCGTTGTAACCCCCGCTTTGGCCCCTGTCTCACCCCCTTTCACCCCAGCTGTGTCCCGCCTATACCCCCTCGGCATCCCGCCCCGCGGAGCCGCATCCCCGCCTCTCCGCTGCGCCCCGCGGAGCCGCACCGGCGCGGAGGGAGGGCGCAGCGGAGCCGCCGCGTTCCGCCGCCCGGCGCTGCCATTACGGCCCGGCACGGCTCGGATCCGCACGGTGAGAGGCAGGGGGGCGGGATGCGGGGCTGACGGTGGCAATGACAGGACCGGGGGGAGAGTAAGCGGAGGGGGGGGGCGTTCCGGCGTCCGGTCCCAACCCTGGCATCGCTGGGGGTGGGCAGAAGATCGCGAGCAAAGACGAAATCCAAGAAAAACATTAAAATATATATATAAAGATTTAATTAATTTGCCTTTAAACTCCCCCCTCCCCCAACAATTAATCATTTGATGGCGAGGGGGTTGGAACAAGATGATCTTTAAGGTCCCTTCCAACGCAAACCGTTTTATGACTCTAAAGGATTCTATGGTCTCAGCTGCTGCTGTTCGGAGGATGCTGTCATTTTGCCGGAGGAGGATGCTTTGGGAGGGGGGCTGAGAGACGGGGCCAGGATGTGGTCCCCAGATACCCCTATCTCATCCCTGCCCAACTCTTTTCTACCCCCTCCCCAGGAGGGGGCTGAGTCCCAGCGCACTCGTGACATCCGATGTGCCGTGCATGCTCTGCTGCGTGCGTGTGCGGCAGGATGAGGATGGCGACGGGGTCCGGAAGGAGGATTGGCACGTTATGAATTTCTAAACCAGCAGCTGACTGGCAGCACGGCCTGCTCGGGTCATGCTTTTCATCCACCTTGTCCCCAGGCTGGCTGGCAGTGATGCTGATTGCTTGTCTCTGTGTATTCCCAGCCTGGGGTACAGCAGCAGGGTCAGGGACCAGCCCAGACTCTCTGGCTCGCGTTGGAGCCGTGTTGCACAGATACAAATGGCTCAGAGATACACGCTTTGTGAAACACTGCTGCAGAAATAATGATCTCATTTCTGCCATCTATAAATAAATGAATGTGAAAGGGCACATTTCCTACTGTCAGCTCACCGGAGGCTGGATTAAGATTGAGAGCTGACTGTCTGGCAGACAGAGATCTTTCAAATATTAATAGATATTAAATTACAACTTCACTGTGATTAGCACCTAAAGGATCACATAGCAAACTACACCACTGGGGAATCATAACCGTAGTTATGTCATCGTTTATAGTCAATATTATTTTTCTGGCTGCAGAGGATGCAAGGGTGAGGGAGTTTCCAGGGGAAAGGGTTCCCTTGCATGTTTTGGGTTTTTCTTTTTACATGGTTAGTAGTGTGAGTCAAGGCTTCTGGGGGGCCCACCTCAGCCACTGCGGTCCCTCAAAGCCCTCTGTTTCTGCAGTGGAGTCTTAAAATTGGTTGATGCTTTTTCCTTTTCAGATCTTAGAAAAAAAAATTAACATATGCCTAAGCGTGCTGCTTAGCTTTCAGCTATTCAGTGATCAGTCAGACATGGACTGTGCTGGGTGCAGGTGGGCTGAGCAAAACCCTGGGTGCAATAGCAGTTGTGCAGCCCAGTCCTGATAAGCCCAGCCCAGGACAGCCCTTGCGCCTGAATGTTGGCACTTAGGGCATACATGTGATTCCTGTTATGTGAAATCCCTGCCTGGCCTTCCTTGGGGCTGCCCAGTGCATCAGCTGCCAGTTTCCTTTTCCAACCCAAGGCCCTTCAGCCTTAGGGTGGGTTTTGTGCTGCTGCTGCCTCTCTTGTGGGGCTTGGAAAAAAAATTACAGATACACCTGAGCTGCACAGTTGAATCTTCCCCAGCCTCCCTGGAGTGACAAACTGAGCTTGAAAGAGGAAAAATACCTTTTTCCCATGGCCTTGGGACTGTCCCCAACATGCTGCCCTCTGTAGTGACCCACAGACCCCTTTCACCTGTTGGCCCCTCTCTTTGCAAATGTTGAGACCCTTACTTGAACCTGACACAGGAGAGGAAGCAGCAAAGAAATGGAGATGTGGAGCCTTCCCTTAGCATCTGACCTGGGACCATCCCATTACCTGGGGTACCTTGTTTTGGGGATCCTCCCAGGTGGGATGCAGGCTGTGGTGGTCAGTGCTTGTTGCCAGTATGGGAACCAGTGCTCCTCTTTTGGCATCCCGTGCCCTGCCACATGTGCCACGTGCTTGGCGTTATCACACATCATTTATCAGAGTTGCCTAATTGATATTTGCAAGTTAATTTATGAAGTATGTGGAGATCCTTCTGAGTAGCAGTAGCAACGCTTGGGGCCACTTGCTGTGACTGTTGGTCACAGGGCACCTCAAAGTGATGGATGAGCTGTGGTATGAGGAATACGGCTGTTACCAGAGGGCTTGTTTTATTTTTATACCCACAATAGCTTAAAAAGCTACTCTCTAGCTGGTAGCAAAGGACTGTGCCAGGGCCTGGGGTGATGCTGGCTGGTCCTGGTGCAGCAGGGAGGGTTTTCATTCCCTGGACAAAGCACCATCGCAGGGCATTGCCACTGTGGGTGCTCCCTCGAGGCTTTGGGGAGACGGTGTCCCTGAAGCACCCATGGGTGCAGGGGTGGCCTCATGGGGCAGGGCGTGCTGGGGACTGTGGTGACGGTGGCTGCATAGCTGAACCTGCTGACATTTTCCTCCATCGGAGGTAGCCATGGAAACCAGTGGCGACGCTCTGCCCACGCAGAAGGAGGTTCGGAAGCGCCACGGGGCTCCCAGAGCATCCTCCCCTCCAGGCAGCCGTGGCCAGCGGGGCCCTGAGCGCGGCTGGCCGGGCGTGTGTGGCCGGCATTGGGCGCCGGGGCTCACGTGGTGAGTGGTGGCCGCCACGGCCCCGCCGAAATGCTCCGGCGACACGGGGACAGCAGCCCCCGGCTGCCCCTGGCCCTGCGGCCGTGGCAAGGGGAGGGGGGCTCTCGGGGATTTTCGGGCTTGAAGCAGCCCCCAGAACGCATGCCGGCTGGCTCCGGTGCTCCTATTGCTCGTCCCCGGTGAATTTCACAGTCAAAATCTGCCAGCGAGTTCAGGCCAGCGTTTTGCTGCCTCCCCAGTAATTTCCTGCGGCTGCGCTCCGCTTCAGCCTGTCTCACACAGGGAAGGCTCGGAGGGGGGGGCACGGCGAGCGCTTGGAAAAGCACCTTTAAGACAAAGAGGAAGGGGACGGGAAGCAGCTTAGCTGGCTTTGTTCTAATAGCAGTAATCACCTGGAGGGCGAGCATGAGCCCGCGGCGCTGGGTCCGCGCAGCCCTGCCCGGGGCTACTGGGCTCGGCTCTCCCCGCCGCCGCTCACTTCCTCTCCGATGGCAGCTTGCACTTTGCTCCTGCTTGGAACAAGTGCACTCAGCGGGCTCTATTGTACTTATTTATTTACCCTGTATTTACATAAACAGGGGAAAGGCTGGTCAGAAGGTGAATATGAGACGTCTTGAAGGGAAGCTGGTGGCTTAAATACCCCAAACTCACCGGGCTGCCGAGCCTGAAGGGAGGAGTAAAAGCAGGACTGCGATTTTGACCTTGTTTTTTTCCTCTTCTGACAGTGTTTTCAGACACTGCCGCTGCCCACAGCGAGCAGGACTTGTGCCGAGAGGAGGAGGGGAACTCTGCAAGGTAAGCCGGGCTTTTTAAAGGCTTTCTCCTCTTTTAGCTTTCTAAAAGCGGTGTGGAGGTGGAGGCAGAGGTGGTGACCCCGTGGCAGGGAGCACAGGGGCTCCCACCATCCCACGCTTTTTCCTTCCTGCAGCCTTCTCTCGTTACGGGTCACCAATGGGAACAATGGCGATTTTCTGTGCTTAATTTCTGCCCTGTTTTAGTGACGTAGCGAAAGGCAGCGAGTGCTCTCGGGTGGGCTCCCTCGCAGCCCTGCTCCCATGGATAAGGTTTATCGGTTGCATAAAGTGTTTATCTATGAACAAGCCATACTGAGATCAAGGATCTTCCTACAAAATGTTAATTAAATAATAACGACGTGTTGTTGAGGCCTGAAGACGGAAATGAGGTTTAGCTTTGTAAAGGACGTGCCTGGTGGAAATATTTACAGTATTCCTCAAATTTCAGTTGCTCCTATTTTCCCTGGGGGAAGAGAGCAAATCTGGCTGATGCTTCAGAGGTTCTGTAAACCATTTCTCTTGGTTGTGTGTAACGTGGGGGTCCAATGTGATCCAGTGTGACAGTGTCTGGGGGTGGGAGTCTGTGACTGCGGTGATTGTGTTCCTGTTTCATGGCATCACATACCACACACACACCACTGGGAGTCTTGCAGGAAGCTGGAAAAAATCTGACTGTCCTGGCATGAAGAAATGTGGAGGTGGTGATGGGGGGTGATTGGCTGGTGGGAGAGCAGGCATTGAGGATGTTTCGTTTTACAAATGTGTGACAAAAGTGCTAGTGCCGAGGAAAGGGGGAGCCATGGGTTGGTTAGCAGGGGGAATTAGAGGAGATGTGTGTGTGGCGGCATTTAATCTCCTAATGAGAAAAATATATCCCAGCTGCCTGTGGTGGGGAGAGGTCAGGGACAAACATGACATTGTGTGAGAGCTTGCCCTTGCTCCCAGTGTCCTCCACCTGCTGTCCCTGAGATTTGTCCAAAGGATGCTGGGGAGCAGGGATGGGGAACTTGTGATCCACAGCAAGTGCAAAATGTGAGGCAGAAGCGAGGATGTGGGGGTAGGGATAAATTTGTCTCAGATAAGGGCTGGACACCGAAGACTGCCCTGCCAAGTTGTTTCCTTCTGTTCCCGAGCCCATTAATAGGCTCTGCTTCCTTGATTAGTTGGTGCCTGTGCAGAGCGGTAATGAGAGCTGGGCTCAACCCATCAATTCTAGGTCAGTGGTTGTGTGCTGGGGATTTGGGATCAGGCAGGGGGAAGGGAGACAGAGCTGGACGCCTGCCTCCGAAAAGAAGCGCAGAGCCTGCCTGAAGCCAGTCCTGCCTGCACCCATCGCGGGGAAAGGCTGCCTGGACTCTTGGTGGGGGAAAGGCTGCCTGCACCCCTCGGGGGGCCGTGCTTCCTGTGTCTGCAAAGTGGCCCAAGGGCCATGTTGTGCCCTGTCACCCCAGACGTGTTCTGTGCCTGTTAGGAGGCTCATTGCCTGTTTGAGATGTGCTCTCCTGAGAGGATAACATTGCAATAATTAGATCCATTAAGAAGAAATAATTGGGTTTTAAAACTGAAGGAGACTTTGCCATGCTCCTGAGCGATATCCTTTTCGTCTTGCAGAGCTGCTTTCCTCCTCACCTGGCAGCAGAGTTCTCATTTAGCAATGACTTGTCATAATTTCTGGTGGTTAACCCCAGAACCTTCCCTAAATGCAGGCAGGTGAGGCTGAGCAGTGAAGAGCAGCATGGACCTGGATGTGCTGAACATGTTTGTCATCGCCGGTGGCACCCTGGCTATCCCCATCCTGGCCTTCGTGGCCTCGTTCCTCCTCTGGCCCTCGGCGCTTATCCGCATCTATTACTGGTGAGTGCATGAGCCTCGCTGCTCGCAGTGTGGGTGGAACCTGTGCCCAGCAGGGCCCCACACAGCTCACACTGGTGTGAGCAGAGCTGGCTGTTCCTGCCCCTGACGGCCATAGCGGCAGGTGAGCTGAGGTTCTCCAGGGCCATGCCAGCTGTGTGCAGCTTTAAACATGTCTGGGAGAAGAAAATGGCATTTTCTTACTGCATTTTGGCTGCTGAGGCCTATGTCTGTCAGGCCCCTTGCTGTCCCAGGGGTTTGGCTGTGCCAGGGGGCTGTTGGCCAGGTTGCCACTGCAGTGCCAGCATGCAAGGTCTCTCCAAACCTTTTTGGGTTGCTTTCCCCAAGGACAGGACTGAGACTGGGAAAGCACTGCTGTTGCAGCCTGTCCACCAGCCCAGCAGCCGTGGCAGTCTGGTGACCTCCCACCTCATCAATGTGGCTGTGGTGTGGGTGTCCCCAGGCTCACATGCTCCATCCCAGCTGACAGCCTGCTCAGCAGGCAGGGACTTTTCCCTCACTAGTAGTTATGCATGAGGCTTTTCTCACCCTCTCCTTTTCTTCTGGAATGGAGCATCAGAGAAGATGGAGGGATACTTTTCCTTTTCCCCTTGAATCTTGTCCTTTCTGATACCAGGAGGCAAGCACTACATCCTTCAGTCCTCCATTGTCCCTGGAAATCTGTGATAAGCCCACTGGCAGCTTTCCTCTCGGGGTTTGTTGCAAGGAAAAGCTGGAATAACTCCCTTCAGAAGTCGGGGCAGAGTCTCATCCCCCAGCGTGGAGCAGGCAGCAGCAGGCAGTGTGGGCAGAGCAGACAGACAGCATGGGCAGAGCAGGCAGCGCGTCAGGCTGCCCTCACGTGCTGCTGGCAGATGGTGGCTCCTGCAGTTCAGCTCATGGGGTGTTTCCAAATCCAAGTGACCTCCTGTGAGAGGAAGCTGTTTGCCCACTGCAGCACTCAGGTGCAGCAATGGGATAAAGCCCGTTTCGAAAGGCACTTTAATTAGCAGCCTTTTATTCACAGCATTTGAGAGAGGAGGGAGCATGGGATGAAAAGCCCAGTGGTGGGATCATCACCTTGCAAAGGAGAGCAGGCAGTGTCACAGCCTTCTGCTGCCCCATGGAAGTCCGGATGGTACTGGGTTTGGCAGTCAGAGCGGTTTATTTCTTTGGATGTATGAGCGGTTGGTGGAAGCGAGGGAGGACCCTGATGGGCTGAGGTTCTGAGGAGGATCCCTGGAAAACATTGCTGAGTGAGTGTGCTCGGGATGAAGCCTTCAGCAGCCACAGGCAGGGTGGCAGAACGGGGAGGTGCAGGATCTGATGCTGGGAGCTTGGATGAGCCAGGCTGAGTGGAAGGTAGAGAATGCCCTGCTGCCTTTGTTCTTTTGGGGTTGCAGATAAGGGGCTGAGTGAAAATGCACTGTGGGCAGGTTGGTCTGTGTTTGCGTGAGGGAGGGAGCGTGTGAGCAGGAGTCAGAAGGACTGTCTTCTTTTGAAGGGTGTGGTCCCCTTACCTCTCTCTCCTCCAGCATTTCTGGCAGTGTGGGCATCTTGCAGGAGTAACTGCGATGCCCTGTGTGTCATGGGCACCTCTTTTGTTAGGGACAGTAAGTGCCCTTACACTTCCTTTCCCATTAGCTTCTTACCAGGGTGGATTTTTTTGAGGGGTGAAGTTGTTGTGTTTCCCCATCAGCAGAGGCAGCAGAGGTGCAGGCAGCATGTCATGCTGCCCTCCCCTTTCAGCCCCGTGCAGCTCCAGCTCTGCAGCACCGCTCCTGGGAGGTCCCGGGGGAAGCTTCTCCCTTCTTCCATAATTCCCTGCCTCCTCCGTCTCCTCACTGCTGGTCTGTGTGTCCTCAGCTGGTGCAGTCAGGGGTCATGCTGGGCCCTCCTTAACCATGGCCTCTTTGCTTTCCCTAACACTAATGCTCCTCCTTGCCTGGCAGGATATCCAGGGCTGCCCCGCTGACCCCAGCCCTGGAACCACTCTGCCTGTGCTGCGACAGGGGTTAATCAGTTTAGCTGCTGCCACTAAGTGAGTTAACACCTTGTGAGGGATCAGTTCAGCTTTGCACAGATTATTTTGCCTTCTGCTGAATTGATCCATTAGGATCAGTTGCTAAAAATGTTATCATCTTGCCCATCGGTAGTTCACACCAGTGCCTTTGAGGCAAGGACTCTTAAGACACTTATTAGGGAGAAATTCACCTCTCCTTGTAGGACCAGCACAGAGCTGAGATGCTGCTTAAGTCCCACTAACTCCCTCGAAAAAGGGATTATGCCAAAAGAGGATTTCACTATGCATAAGCTTTGAGTGGGCAGAGAGGAAGGACAGTCCAGAAGTGTTGGTGACCTTGCTCTTGTGTCTTAAATAAACTCTGATACGGCATATAAAAGTATTTGCCAGTGTCTTGGCCACCAGGGGTAGCCCAATAGTTGTCCTGACAAGGGTTGTGTCTGAGCACAGGGGAAACACAGAGAAAGCGACCCTGCTCTCCACCTTGGGCTGCACGTACACATCATGTGTCCGAAGTGTCACCGATAATCTCTGTCCAGGTCCTTCTGGCCAGCAGTTTTGCTGCATCCTCTGAGCAGGCTGCAAGCATATGCTGGCAGAAGCTGTCTGCCTCTGCTTTCAGAGGAACAGCCTGGGGGTTAGCCTGGTATCTTGCAGGGTGCCAAACCCAGTGTAAGGATGGTCCCCTCTGGTCCTTTGTGTGTGTATAAATACATTTTTAAAAGGCTGTCTAGTTGGTCCATGGGAACCAGGTTTCTGTAGTGCTCCAGGGTGGAACGGTCGCTTTGACTGGGAACTGACATGCTTGTCTGTGGGGTGATGTACTCCCATTGATGCAGGACTGTGCCCAAATAACCCTGTGAAAGATCCACCTTACCCACCTGGGAGAATTGTGTCCCTTGGCCTGCCCATCCTGCACGCTGCCTTGCCGCATGCACTGCCCCTCTTTCTTGAGTCTCTGTCCTCAAACCAGCCTTTGGGCATTTTCAGTTTTGCAACTGTTATTTTGGCCCATTTCCATTGCTAAATGAGTTATTTAGGGTCTTTTTTTTATGTTCTTAATAGACAGAGTGTCTCCACAAACCATCTGCAGTGCAGTCAGCTACCAGTACTACACCTGTCCAGGGACCAGATGCACAGGGTTAATCTCAGTAGTCCCCTTATGGCACCAGTGAGAGCCCAACCTAACTGGCCTTTAGTAAGCCAACAAATCTGTGGCTGCCTTTGGACTCATCACCTGGCTTATATCGTGGCTGGGCCCTGGTCTTGTCTTGCTCACTGGTGTCTTCTCCTTGTTTTCAGGTACTGGCGCCGAGCCTTGGGCATGCAGGTTAGATATGCAAACTACGATGACTATCAGTTCTGTTACTCCTATAGAGGGAGGCCTGGATACCGACCGTCCATCCTGATGTTGCATGGGTTCTCAGCCCACAAAGACATGTGGCTGTCCATAGTCAAGGTGGGATCCCGTTTCTATCACAATGCTCCTTACTGAGAACTGATGGGCCTGGGGGCAGTGTGGGGCCCAATGGTTGCATGCATG
The DNA here is from genome assembly GCA_013400735.1 of Pomatostomus ruficeps. Classification (NCBI taxonomy): domain Eukaryota; kingdom Metazoa; phylum Chordata; class Aves; order Passeriformes; family Timaliidae; genus Pomatostomus; species Pomatostomus ruficeps. Next base: position 64,761 of record VYZT01057686.1, on the reverse strand, counting down.
GGATGGGATGACTGTTCTAACATGGTAGGAACACACTCCTTAGCTCCATGCTCGTTGCTTGTTGGATCCCTTCACCCCTATAATGTGCAGAGCTGCAGGGGAACAGCAGTACACACCGGCTGCCTCCATGGGAAGCAAATCTTGGCCACGCTCTCTCATCATGCCATTATTGGTACATAAGCTGACTTATTCTGGTACATGAGCAACCAGGGCTGCCAGGAGGAGAGTGACCCCCCTATTCCCATTTGGGCTCCCCACTTGCCATCTCTGGTCTTTGCAGCAGTTTCTCTGCACTGTAACCACCCCTGGTTTGTTTCTGCAGTTCCTGCCAAAGAACCTGCACTTGGTGTGTGTGGACATGCCTGGGCATGAGGGCACAACCCGCTCGGACTTGGATGATTACTCCATTAGTGGGCAAGCCAAGAGAATACATCAGGTAAAGCCCCAGCATCACATCACCTCTGCAGAGGGATGTGGGGACATGAGGGATGTGAGGTACGTGAGGGATGCTAAGCCCCATGAATCTGCTTTGTGCGGCCTTGCTCCCTCCCTTCCCAGGCTGCTAGAGCCACCAGCCTCAAGCTTTTGAGTTAAATTTCTCTAATGACCTGACCCCATGCTGTTGTTTCTTCTCTCCTAACGACGCTCCTTCTGCTCTCTGCCAGTTTGTGGAGTGCATCAAGCTGAACAGAAGGCCCTTTCATCTGGTTGGTACTTCCATGGGGGGAAATGTTGCTGGCGTCTATGCTGCTCAGTACCCAGAAGATATTTGCAGCCTGACCCTCATCTGTCCTGCAGGTGGGCAAGGCAGAGGAGGCAAGACAGAGAGAGGGCAAGCAGGAGCCGGTGCAGAAGCCCAGGGCAGTGCTGGAGGCAGCAGAGATGTGTAGTGCAAAGCATTTAGAAGTATTTTGTATTTACAGTCTGGAAATCTCTGGCAAGGCACAGGAGAAAATCACAGCCTTGTGCTTCTCCAAGGGTTTGGCATTTTCCCTACTGTGCTTTGGTCAGAGTCAGGACTAGGGCAAACAGGACAAGTTCTGCTCTGGAGGAAAATGCCTTTTCCCTTGGGATGGCAGGCATTTTACATGGCATGTCTGCAGCCTCTCAATTCAGGAGCGGGAACCAAGACTGCAACAGGAATAGCCTCCCCATTCTGGCCTCCTGAAAGCCCTGGTGTGCTGAAGGGATGGGGCTTTGGGAGCCGGAGAGCTCTGACCTCTCCACCTTTGGGTGCTTTGAGTGGGAAGAGCACTTCAGGGCTGGGCACAGGTCAGCAGGGTGTCCCCTCCATCCCCTCTATCCCCTCCATCCCCAGCATCCCCTGGACAGGGGGCTCAGGGCAGCCTGGGCATGACATGCTGCAGAAGGCATGGCAGGCAGGGAGCTTCTCTGCCAAGGAGGCTTTGCTGCATCCCAGTTGTCATAGCAGCTCCTTCCCTCTCCCACGCAAGGAAAGCGGCTTCCAAATAAGAACTAAGGAATGAAACAAAGTGAATGTTACCTAGCTACCAGGCTCTGGGGGCGTTGGGTTCCCACTCCCCGCTGGGAGAGGTATCGACTGCCTCTGGCTGTTTCTGGATGTGAAATCTCTATGTGGGGGCTGCAGAAAGGTTTGGGATCAAATTGCTGGGGAATTTTTCCTCAGTGGTGCATGCAGATGGAGCTGCTGAAATTTTCTGTCCAACCCTGTGCAATGGCAGCCTGGGCGTGAGTGTTTGCATCCGCTGACCACATAAAAATAAGCACTATAGCTTTTGCTGAAGTAGTCATGCATGTCTACACCTCATGCCGTGCCAGCCTGCGGGGTTGGCGGTGCCAAGCCCTGGAGCAGGAGGGAGGCTGGGTATCTCTGGATGCATACTGAAGTGGCTGTATGTACAGATGTTTTCTTCCCCTCTTTTTCAAAATTTTTTTTAAAGAGTGAGCAGGCAGAAAGCCAGAGGCAGGGATGAGGGAGGTCAGTACAAGGATGTTTTTTTGTTTGGGCTTTTGGGGTATCTCATCTGTGTTTTACCTTGTTCACCCCTTCTCATTTCACCCAGGCCTGCCAAGTACCACTGACAGCAAGTTCATTAAGCAGCTCCGGGAGCTGCAAGAGTCCAAACGCATTGACAGGATCCCTTTAATCCCCTCCACGCCCGAGGAGATGGCAGATATGCTGAAGCTTTGCTCCTATGTTCGCTTCAAGGTGCCACAGCAGGTGAGAAACCGACACTGGTTGTGGCGGCTGGGAAAGGGCGGCTTGGAGGTGGTGAGCGGGTTTGCTTCACCCTGAGCCTACACAGTGGCAGCTGAGGTAGTGCAGGGAGTGGAGCTGGAGCTGCCAACCCTGCCAGCACCCAGGTGAGGCACACCCAGCCCCACTCCCAGCATCTTTCCAGCACTTTCCCTTCAAACCCTCTTTTCCAAGCTCCCTTTGGCAGTGCCTGCTGGAATTCCTCCTCCCACGACGTTTTTGTCAGCAGGCTGGGATGTAGAAGGGTTTTTTAATAAATATGGCTGGCAGGAAGCATTAAATAACTAAGGCAGCTGTTGTCTGATGTGGAGGGGGATTGTTCGCTGCTTTTTAAGTAAAGCGATGGAAATGTTAATTGCGTCATTGTCAAGCAGGAGGAACTTGGCGAGGGGCTGGCTATTAAACTAGTTTTCCTTAGGAAGTCTGGAGTGAGTAGATTGGGGAGTAAGAAAAAAATGTAAGGTAAAGCCAAGACCTTTCATGTTTTTGGCAAAAGAATACAAGAAAGAAGAAAAGTGCGGTCATGGCTGAGGTGGCTGCTGGCCAGGGGCAGAAATCGGGTCTGCATCATAAAAGATAATATTACTTGTTGCTGAAATACATGTTGCTTAAGTGTGGTTTCAACAGCCCCACGTGCTTAGGAAGAAGCTCATGCTGGGGCCAGACTTGTTGGGGTGGCAAGGGCTGCTCTTGAGGGCTCTTGGGCACGCTCTGTGCAGGGCATGCGTCCCCTCCAGCAGCTCTTCTCTGCTCTCCCTGCAGATCCTCCAGGGCCTCGTTGATGTTCGCATACCACACAATGAATTTTACCGGAAACGTAAGTGCATGGTGGCAGCCTCCTCACCAGGCTTTCCGGCAGGATCCCCGGGGCGTGGGGACCAGCTGTACCCAGCCACCATGTCCCCGGCACATGGGTGGGCCCCAGCATCCCCTGTCTTGCAGTCTTGCTGAGGGTGGGAGAGGGCATTGTCATTAACAGATTTGGGGACACACCTTGGTCGCAGGTAGCAATGCACTGCCACCCCCATTGGCACTCCCACGGGTGACAGGGTTGCTGCTTCACCCTCACCCTCCTGTCTGGGTTGACAAGTACCTATGAGGAGATGGTTTGGCTGAGGGTCCCTCTGCAGCTGGGCTTGGTGGCAGGGCAAGGACAGCCCATCATCTCTGCATGGGTTTCCCAGTGAGGGGATACTGGCAGGACTGGCCCACAGGGCCCCCGTTGAGAAGGGAAGGCAAAACGTCTCCATGTAGGACTGACTCTCCTCTTGCACCACTAGTGTTTTTAGAAATTGTCGATGAAAAGTCCAGGCACTCTCTCCACGAGAACATGAGCAAGATCAAAGCGCCGACGCAGGTCATCTGGGGAAAGCAGGACCAGGTAGGCAGCCCCCTGTGCATCCCCCACAGACCTGTCTCCATCTCTGCCTGTGCCCACCCACGGGGGCATGGTGGGGGCTGACCTGCCGAGCTGTGCGCTGCTCTGCGGGGAGCTGGCACATGTGTCCCTGTCCCCAGTGGATTTAGACACAGGGGCTCAGCAGGGTGATGGGCAGAAAGCTGAGAGCCAGCTTTCCAGAGGGAGGAGAGGGCAGTGCCAGGGCTGGAGAGTGCGAGGGGGCAGGGGCAGGGGGTAGGTGCCAGCACTGAAGCAGGCAGGGGCTGGGAAGAAGAATAAAGTGTCAGCAAAGAGAGTTGTCCTGGCAACTGGGAAGAGACGTGCTGTTTGTGGGCAGGCTTCAAGGCAGAGTCTTAGGGTTTGTTTCAGAGGCAAGAGTGGGAGGGAAGAAGTGGGAAGAAGCAAGCTGCAGGCATGCACAGGGCTCTGTAAATGCAGAGATGCAAGTGTTTGCTTGCAATGGTGTCTTTGCATTGAGACAGCAGCCAAGAAGCATCCAGGAGAGCTCCCTGCTGCATGCTGAGACTGGCACCCTGCAGCCTCCCTGCCCTGTCCCCAGACAGGGTGCTGGCATCACAGGGACTGTGTCTGCATCCCTGCTCCGCATCTCGGTTGGACCCCAACAGGGTTTCTAGAGTGTCTTGCAAACCCCATCTCTGACTGTGGCAGTGACTGTTTTCTCCCCTGCCGTCCAGGTCCTGGATGTTTCTGGCGCCAGTGTTCTAGCAAGCGCTATTCCAGACTGCCACGTGTACATCCTGGAGAACTGTGGGCACTCGGTGGTGGTGGAGCGGCCCCGCAAGACAGCCAACCTCATCCTGGAGTTCCTGGCACTGCTGCACAGCATCGACAACAACAAGAAGCAGGCATGAGCGTGGCAGGGAGCCAAGTGCCCATGCCAGGTTAAATTGTAAAGTACTGCAGCTTTGATAAGTTCTCAGGGATCTTGTACGAATCGGGGTCAATGTGCCAAAGTCCCTGAGGAAGGCAGAATCACTGATACCTAAACCTATAGCACCACTGGCACAGCGACCTGGGGTCATTGAGCAACCTCCATAGATACAGGAACAGAAGCAGACTATCTCCCTTTTCTACTTAGAGGTAAGGTAGAAATGAGCTGAAATCACCCAGTGCTCCTCACACAGCCGCCCATCTTACCTGGGTTACCAGCACATAGTTGTTCATGACATTTACCTAAACTATATATGAAATGTAGGAAGGAGAAAGCATCCTGGACTGAGACTTAGAATATTTCTACTACTTAGAGTCCATCGTGTTGCATGCTGCCGTGCTGTAAGAGAACCCCCAAGTGTCCAGGCGTCTGCTTGAGTGCTCTTTGTGTAGCTCCTTAACTCATGATTTATGCAGAAAACAACAGAAAACTTCATGTGTGGAAGTCCAATGACTGTATGTGCAAAAATGTTTACACTCCGAGTGGGTTTTTCTAAATCCATGGAAGCTCCTGTGTATTTGTAATGCCTTAACGTTGCCCCGGGTGTGGTGTCTGTGCACAGCCCACCTTGCCCAGGGTTGGTTCTCCCGGCGGGTGAACACAGCCAGAGACAATGGGGTGCAGGCAGCAGCTTTGCCACCGCTGTGGAACTGGGGCAATGGGAACCGCCCGGGGTGATTCGGACCCTGAGCCCGAGTCAGCAATAAGCCCATGGCCAGGGTGTGACTCAGCCACCTCGGGCAAACTCTTGTCTCAGCTCCTCTATCACATCGTGCTGCTGAACACCTGCATGTAAATAACGATTTTCTTAATGAATTCTGTGAATTCTGCAAAAGCCAATGCCACCGGAACAGGCGTGAAGGGTGGGAGCAGGCTGTGTGTGTGACCAGCACCAGGGATGGTGAGGAGGGCTCAGCTCGCTCGCGAGGTGCTGGGCGGTGCTGGGGAAAGGTACAGTGTGCTTCTGCATCCTCTCCGGGATTACAGCTCCTGACCGAGTGAAACTATAGGTAGAAACAGGCAATACAGGCAAGCTCTGCTTCACAGCCTGCAAGGGGATGTGCAGGGATGGATCCTGCACCTCTCCAGGCGTGGTCCCTCACTGCCTGACCCAGGGACAGAGTGCTGGTCCTGGTCTCGGGCTGGACCAGTGGGTGCTGGAGGGCAAGGCAGTGTGTGGTGCCCTCAAAGGCAAAGCAGCAGGCGGCTGTCACCCCTCAGTCACCCCCAGCCCTCCTCAGGGGGTGACAGTGGGTGCTGCTAGAGTGTCCCCCCCCACCGACGAGGAACACAGGCTTGCGGTGCTGACAGCCATCTGCTCGATGGTTCCTGAGGTACTCCGATCTGTACATACATCTGAAACTCCCTTTCTGCTTCTCGGCTCTTTTTAAGAGAAGAAACATTGTTCTTTTAGAAAGTTAGAAATTTGCTGTTAATTGCTTGGTTATTGTTTCTACTACAGGAGTTGATTTAAAAAACAAAATTGCCGATAGTTTTATGTGGTAAAAGTCAGAAAAACTTGTTGGGTATCTATATGGTTTCTCATGCCACAGATTGCTGTATGCAAAGGATTTATATGGCTATTAAAATCTAGTGATTTAAGGAGTCCATGATGCAATGATTACTTTTTCATTTGAAGAAGAAGGGGGCTGTGGTGTGGGATGATACAGGGGTCTTGCTCTGCTGCTTCTTTCCTCCCCACATTTCTGGGAGATGCAGGTTTTGGCTTGAGGAATATTTGCTAATGGAAAGAGAGGTGTTGAAGACCAGGAAGGCTCAAGTCTCATCTCTTCAAGGACAACACAAATTTTCCTTTTTTTCATTTTATTAAGAGGAGGTGGCACCAAACACTCAAGAAGAAAAATAAAACCTCAAGGGGCAAGGGAATTAGGTTTTAAGCACCAAGATTCCTCTTAAAACTCTTGCAAGCATGTTAAATACCGATTTCATCTATTATTTCAAGTCCTACTGAATTCATGCACTGTGCTAGGAATAGCATTATGTCAATATACAGGCAAAAGCATTTACATTTCTCCTTTCCCCAGGAGGCTCTTGAGGCCCAGCAGCTGCATTATTTTCCAGAGGAGCTGCAGGGAGGGCTGAGGAGCATCTTCCTGGCACCTGCTCCCCCTGTGCCCTGCCACTGCTCCGCTGCTGCAGTGATGCACGCATCAAGGTGACCCTATTAATGACCACAGCAAAGAGGTGGGAGGGGGCTTCTCCCCCACAGGCAGGGGCTGAGGTTAGGGTGGTTCGGGGCATCTGCATCACATGTTGCAGCCTCTTGTAGTTCAGCAATAAAAACCCTCAGGTCTATATTGGAGGGGGCCCAGTTTGGCCCCACAGCAGCTGAGCCTGCTGGCGAGGCAGGGATGCAAGCTGCGTGCACCTGCAAACACACCTGGCTGCTGCTCCCACTAACCCTCATTTCCTGCTGGGAGCCAGAAAAGCCCCACACCAAACAATCCTTGCTCCCTTGGTTTTGGCTGCTGCCCCCTGGGCACTGAGCCCCCAGTGAGCCCTGGTCACCCTCCAGGTAAGGCTGTGTCTCTAGGCTGCTCATGGGACTTGGGAAGGGGCAGAGGCTTCGGCTCCTGCTGGTGGGGGTTGGTGTGTCTTGAGGGCAGAACTAGTGGAACCATAAGGAAACTACTGGATCCCATCTGTGGGAAGCCTGGGTACTGGGAACCTGCACATAGCCTGAGCATCCTGGCATGTCATGAGGGAGGAGGTGTCCTTTTGGTTTGTTGCCCCATGTATGAGTATCGCTCTCCTTGTAATCATGTGGCTAAACCAGGTCTATACTCCGGCTGGGTCATGAGGCTCATGGAGGTAAAGGTTCACACAAAACCTAAGTGAGGAGTAGGCCCTTGGTTGTTGTGGGTCTTGCTAAGGCTGCTGCACTGTATCCTGAAACGAGGCTGCAAAACACAACAAGGCTTGCTTGAAATAAATCTAATCCTGCCTCTGAGCAAGCTGTTTTGCTGCTGAGCATCCAAGTCTGTGGCGGTACCTGCTCCTGGAGTGTCAGTGGGAGTCAGAGGGACAGAGCTGGTTCCAGTCAAATACCTGGGTACTTGGTGCGTGCCCAAGTGCTGATGCTGAAGGGGAAAATGTGATATCCTTGAAACATGAACCTTCAGGGAAACCTGGGCTGGGTCATGTTCCACACAGCTGCAGACAGATGCTTGTCTGCAGTGGAAAAGCATCTTTCTCCCTTTTTTCCCCAGCAAAGGAGATTAATTAACATTTGCAGCCCTGTGGGACAGTTTCACCAGCACAGATCTGCACAGAGCATCCTCTGAGAGGCAGAGTGGTGCTCAGGGGGTCTGGCACTATGGTTTGGGTGCTGTCATGGATGTTCCCATGTCCATCATTTGGCTGAACCTTCCCCGGACTCAGTGTGTGTCACAGTCCTCTTAGACACATTATTTTTCCCATTGAAGCCTGGATGAGAGTGCCCTGGAGCAAGGCCCCCCTCACCCACTGCAGAGGGGGCACCGCAGCCCCCAACCCGTGTCCCTGCAGTGACAGAGGCACGTGTTCCCTGCACTGCCCGTGACTGCCTTGTGACATGACCAGGGTCCCCTGCCAGGACCCTCCAGCTGAAACTTGCCACGAATGCAATAAAAAACATACAGAATCTGGCGGGGGGTTCAGGCTTGGTTGTTTTTGCTTCTGGGAGGCCGTTTTCTGAACAGGAGCCTCTTGGGGGCGGTTTGGGCTTGTTCATTAAACACTCTCTGAGCCACTAGTACTCGGTGACTTCTCCCTGCGGTTCCCTGCCCGACAGCGCTGCCTGTCTGCTGCCTCTGCCCGCAGCTCCAGACATGGGGAGCAAACCTCGCTTTTCCTTTCATACGGAGAAGACGGGCTCCGAGGTTGTTATGAGTCTCGTTAAGTCTGTTTCACTAAATCCTGAAAAGAGGCTGCAAAACACAACAGGGCTGGCTTGAAAATCTAATCCTGCCTCTGAGGAAGCTGTTTTGCTGCTGAGCATCCAGGTCTGTGGTGCGACAGAGCTGGTAGCAGCAGCTCCCAGGCACTTAGTGTGTGTCTGTTGGCTGAAATAAAATTGCACTTGGTGTGAAATTTTATTTCAGCCGACAGGCTGAGGTGGCATCTCGACAGGATGACTTGCCTGTTTTTTTCATTATCATTTTTTTATGCCCAGCAAATAGCCATGACCAGGGTGCTCCGGCAAGGGCTCAGCTGTTGCCAGGAGTCAGGCACACAGCAGACAGTGCCATCTCACCCTTCTCAGAACCCCACTCTTTCCCAGAAACCTCAGTTTCGCTCTGGAGAGCAGGACCGACACAGGCCTGGTGTGCTGCTCTATTGATTTTATTTGTTTTGTCATGTTCCAGGAACGCTGGACAGGAGCGTTGGCTGAGTGGGCAGGTTTCCGGTAACAGCGCTGGGATTTGTGCTTCCCCGTGGGTTTGCAGAGCATTCCCTTGGCCTGGGCTCTGGCTCACCTCTGTGAAGGTGACCTGCATTCCTGGATGGATAGTGCAATTCCTCTCAAGGGACAGGCACAGTCAGCTGCAGGGGAGGCTTTGCTCAGATCTGCCATGGCCTCTGCCTCAGAGAAATCTTGAGAGACCATCCAGACCATCCCTAGATCATCTCCTGCATGAGCCCTGAATGTTCCCACTGGTCTTGGACACCCCACCACAGTTCCCAGGAGCTGATGGGGTCAGAGGGCATCCTAATGAATAGCCTGAAACTGCACTGACATTTAAGCTTATTACTTCTATTTCCGTCAGATGCTGGCAGTTTTCACAGCTCCCTGCAGCTCCCTCTTACGTGTTCACAGATGCCCTGTGTCCAGAGTAAAACCCTAAGGGCTTTGCCAGCTGCTCCTGTACCTGCAGGGATAATGCAGGCAGCTGCGCACAGGGGGCTCACACTTTGAGGGCTTCAAACAGTGGGTATCTTGCAACAGTGTTTTAAGAGCAAACATCCCAGTCCGTTCGGTTTAAAATAAATAAATAGTATCAATAACAACCCCTCCACCACCCCCCATCGCAAATGAGGTGGCTCAGCCCGTAAGTCACCCTTAAATGCAACCTTGATCCCCAGCCTGCTTTTGCACACTGGTTATTCATACCTGGAAGCAGAATCCTGCATAAGTCTTTCGAAAACTATATCCTCCTTTTTTTTCATCTATTTGCCAAGATGGTTGGTATCCCACCCCAGCCCTCCAGCACCCCGCCTGGGGGCAGTCTCAGCTGTGTGTTCGTTAAGTACCCTGGCCTCCAGCTCAATTACTGAGCCACTGATGGAGCAGTGGAGAATCTCCCACTGTCTCCTCCCACTTCCACAGGGAACCACGGGTAACTAATGAAAAGAATTTTGCTGCGTGTTTTGCAGCCATCTGGCAGATTGAGTTAATCTTGAGTTCTTTTATTTTTCTAGTGGGAACAATAGAGTCTTGCTTAGCAAAAATGCTACTAAAGAAATACAATCTTTGCCGCTGTCTCTGCTTCAGGGCCCTGCTGCCCTATTGCAAAAGAAAATTGATTTGGAGTAACATGAGTAATTCTTGTTATTGAGCACCCTGACCATTTCTAGGTGCTTTGTACTTCCGTTCCCAAGCTGTTCGGGAATGCCATGGGGATCGAATCCAATGCCTGGAACATATTTGCCTTAGCATAAATAACCCTTGGTGGTGTCCATGAGGTTGGGAAATATTTGGAGTCCTGCCTTTGACCCTGTAGGCAGGAGAGAGATCACTGGCTTGTTTGCAGATCCAGGTGAAGGCTGGAGGACGTGGGGCTGCCTGGGACCATGAGTGTTGAGAATGGGGACCTCACAGGTGCTTTTGTGCCCATGGGGTCCCCATTTTCGACACCCGTGGCATCCCAAATTTCAACACCCCAGCTCCCCAGCACTTGTGGCGAGGTGGCACCAGGTGGCAGCAAGGGACCAGCATGGGGAGCTGCTGCAGCACTCTGAGGAGAGCAGCGAGAGCCCTAATGCTGCACCCCTTGCTCCAAGCTGCACCCGGATGGGGTCCAGCTCGTTGCTCGGGGCTGATGTCTGGGCAGGGTTTGGTGTCTCTCTGTGGGAGCTGGGTCCTGCATACGTCCTCAAGCCATGTGTCATCCGTCCAAGGGCAAAGCCCAGCATTCCTGTCTCATGCTTGGAACTGGGTGCTCTCGGGGTCAAATTCTCTCCTTCCATACAATGTCCAGACTTTGAAGTTTAAGGCCAAGTCACCCCTGAAAGGAGTTAAATAATTAACCTGTTTTGCAAGAGCCTCATTTTGGCCTGCAAGCAAACCCCTCTGAGCTCCAGGGGATGCTGTCACCAGCTCACAAATGTTGGGTTTGGGTTCTGGCTCAGAGGGGGATGATGTGAGGGATGTGAAAGGAGAAAACTAGGTGATGTTGGGCCAGACCACCACTGCTGACAGTAGTGTCACTTCACGCATCCCATTCTAGGGGGCTGGAGGAGGTGGAGGCGATGTATCTACCCCTTATCCTGGAGAAATGATGTCAGGCCTCCCATCCCACACAGCTCAGGAGAGCCCATGCAGCATTCTCCTCTCCTCTCTGCATCTCTCTTCAGAACCCGCTCCCCTGCCAGCAGTTCCCATCTGAGCAACCAGAGCACTGTGGCCAGGAGTGGTCCTGCAATTTTCCCTGCAGTGGTCAAGAGCTTCCGACCTGGATTCAGTTAGTGGGAGACACACCTGGACACAGGTTACCTGGCAGTATTCTCTGTCTCAGTGCCTGACTTTGGTTTTGCTGTGTTTGAAGCCCGAGCAGGCGGCTGTGGGTGGAGGCCAGTGCGGCGCTGGCACACAGAAATGGGATCAACAGCTTCTTCCTGTTGTGCAACTGCTGCACGGCCCACATAGAGAATTTTTGGGAGATTTGTCAGGGCTTTTGTGTTTTCAGTTAATATTTATTTGCTTGGTTTGGGTCTTGCTTTCACAAACAAGGAATTTAAATATTACGGGCTGAGAGGGAGCACGAACCTTGCCTAGCCTGCCCTGAAGAGCTGTGTCCTGCCCCAGGAGCTCCCTGTGCCCACCCCAGCTGCCCTCACCTGCCCAGCCCTGGCTTCCCCTGAGCACGACTCCCCAGTCCCACTGGCTCCGGAGCTGGAATCCTGGCACATACATTATTTACAGTTTTGCCTGGCAGCCTGCACGTGTTTCTGCTCTTATGTAATAGTTCAGCCCAGGGTATGAGCCCACTCATCCATCCTCTACACACACAGGGCCCTGGGCTTTGAGTACTGACACCCCTGCTCCAGACCTTGTTCTGGGGGCAAGGGACAGCTGAGCTCATCTCACTTTTTTAGAGCCCCATGTGAGCCCTGCCCATGGGGCTTCAGGCTTCTGGCTGAACAGGACTGAGATGTGAGCTCCTCTGTGCTCTGAAATCTGCCAAATGCCACTTCCCTATTCCCCACTTCCAGCTTGGTCCTCTCCTCGTTGGTCCTGGGGTGCAGCTGGGGACAGGAGTAAGGCACAACACTGTGTGCTCTAACTAGCATCTTTCTAGCAAGACCCATATTTACTGGATTTCAGGCATTTTGTCTGTGTGTACCCCTGATTTCACTGTGGTTCTGCTTCTGGTTCCCAGAGCAGGCATTGGGATGCAGGGTGCGGGCATCGAGCTTCCCAAGGTGAAGCTGTTTGTGATGTGTACAGGGAAAGGTAGGGAAAAGTTGCAAAACCCGGGGGCCAGAGCAAGAGGTGTGTGGCTGACATGCTGTCCATGGTTCAGAGGGCATCAGGCCATGGGCAGCATTTGGAAAAACAACCCCTGGAGAGGCTGCTAATGCTGGCAGGAGCCTGGTGTCCTGGCCATTGAGGGATGAAGCCCACATGCTCACAGTGCCGTTGGCACGTGTGCTGTCCCTGGGCCGGGATGCTCTGTCACCACTAGGGCATAGGGCAACCCTCTCCCCATCTCCATGTGCTGGGCACCAAGAGCTGGTGGCACCACCAGCTGCAGAGCGTGACCCGTGTGTGGCTGGCACAGAGGGGCTGTGAGATGGGGCAGGTGCTCTCCTTGGCCTCTTCCTTTTGGGTGGGTGCCATGGGGAAGGAGTGCTCTCCTCCCACTGCCTCCAGCCCTTCCCACCATGCCAGTGGCCCACCAGTGAAAGGCAGCCAGCTCCTGAGAGCTGTCCAGGGTTGGGCTGGGAATGGTGGATCAGGTGAGGCAGTGAGTAGCTGCCTGCAAAAAGTCCCTCAGCTTTTTCAGGCTGTTATTTAGGTCATCCCATGGTCCCCAGGAGCCAGGTGACCATGCCCTCGTGCTGGGCATGCTACAAACCAAATACTTGTCACTTGACTTCACCACAGCCCTGGGACACTGCTCTCTCTGGGTTTGCCTTTAATTGAGTGAGTGAGATGTCTGCCAAAGATCAGCTCGGGGTCGGTTCCAGATCTCCCGGGTGCAATCTCGTGCCAAGCAGGGAAGCAGGGAGCCTGATATCTTGCCCTGCTGACCGAGGGAGGCTGGTGTGCAAAAGGCCACCAAGGGCTAGCAGGCAGTGTACCCAGGCACCACCCTCCTGCCTGCTCAGGGCTTCACAGGCAGGACCATGTATTTAAAACTGCGTGTGTCAGCACTGGGGTTGTGAGTCGCTCCTACACCCGAGAAGGTTACTGACTGTGCCAGTGGGTCCTGCTGGAGTTATTCACGTTGCTTCAAGAAACTGAGGGATCCTCAGGAAAGGGAGCAAATGACTGCAGTGGCATCAGCCAGCTCCTGGGATGGGAACATCACACTGCTCTGGGGAGCACAAATCCTTAGGGAGACGAGTGTGAGAGTAGCCCTGGGAAGTGCCAGCCTCTCAACAGTGGTGCTGGGAGGGACTGAAAGAGTGGCAGAAACCTTTGTACAGTCCTATCTGTGTTTTCCCCATTATAAAGAGCACAGCAAGCTTTCTTGATAAGAGCTGCAGTAAATCAAAAGCTGAACCACAACCAGGATCTCTCCTAGGACGTGCCCTTGAGTTCCAGGCTGCAGGGGTGGGATGTGACACTGGTGTTTCTCTGCAGCATGTTTGTGGTCAACGCTTGCTCCCACCATACTCACACCTCTTGCTGTGCTGAGGACAGCTGGTGTCCTGTCCCCACCCATTTGTGGAGGGACAAAGGTTGGTGTGTGGTGAGAGCAGGGCCTCCCTGTTTCCCTCCCAGATACCAGCAGCAATGAGGTTCTCAGAGTTCTTTTGGGAAAATCAGGAACAGTTTGTGGAAGATTTAGTCATCGGGGGTGGGGATCAGTCTCCTGGGACCATTACTGCTGCTGGAGTGACTCCTCCAGCTTTGTCACCAGCGGGAGCTGGTTCCCCATTTCCAGGCTCTGTGCTACCTCCCATCCTTAATGATTCCCATGTCCTTCAGAAATCTGCTCCAAAGTAATTCCAGGTCCCATGCCAGAGCTGAGGACACCCAAGACCTGTTGCCGGACACCCATCGCCCTGCAGCCCTGCCAGTGTGCCTTCAGCATGACCAAATTTTGACCATTAAACCTCTCCAAGCACTTGCAAAGCAATCCTGATGTCATAGGCTGGGCTGACTGGCACCATGTGGTGTTACAGTTGCCCAGAAATTGCCTTTTTGAAACTTTATTTGCAACTGCCCGCTGCTTTACCCTGTCTCAGCTGTAGGGCTGGCAGCATATGAGAGAAGTCACTGCCTGAGGCAGTTGTTGCTGAAATCATTTTAGATGTGGCCAATCCCAGTCACATCATCACCTCTGCATAATCAGAAAGGAAATATAAAATCTAAAAGCAAATATAAGATATTATGGCATTACAGGCACTGGCACCCTGTAGGATGAATCTGGCCTGACCTGGGGCATCCTCTCACTTCTCCCAGACCCTGTCCTGCTGGGACCCTGTGCCCCCAGAGTTCATGCAGGGAGCTGAAGCAAAGGGGATATGCAGCCATGGAGAAACTGTCTGCCCCCTCCAAAGCTGTGGTTTCACTGCAGCATTTTAGAGGAGAACATGGTGACTCCATGAGCTTTCCCAATGGGAAAAACCTCTCTTGCTGTTGGTTTGATTTTTGTGGTGGCTCTCGCTGCTAAATGCCACCTTACAGGGTGAGTTAGTATCTTTTATATTTTAGATGCCTCTCAGCCCAGTGTCAGGACTCTGTAATTAAAGGAACTGTTTTGGCAGTTGGATGTTGCCAAGCTGGGGCTCTTGGTTTGAAACCACCTTCCCACAGAAGTATGTGCGGCGCTAGTGTCCTGTCCCAGTGAGGGCATGGCCATGCTGGGAGGGACAGGATCCCTGTGGGCACCTGCCCACCCTGTCAGGAGGGGCTTGAGGGGCACAGACATAGTGGGCTCTGTTTTTTTCGAGACCTGAGATTCTGGAGCTGTGGGATCCCTGTGCTGCTGCTCCCTCAATGAAGGTGGCAGACAGGGCAGCACAATGGAAACCAGTCTCTTCTACTGCATCCTCTGTGCCCTCAGTGTATCTGGAGCGTGTCCCTTCTCCAACCCCACTATTGGGGTCACTTGTCCCGGAACCTGGCTCTGCCTCGACATGTTGGGCAGCACCTGTCTGAGCCAGCAAAGCCTATTTCCCTTCACAAGCTGAGAGATAAACCTAAAAATAACCTTGTTATCTTCCACTTGATCCAAATCAACATCAGTCCCAGCTATAAATAGCCATGCGTATGTCGAAGTGGGTTGCAGGGGGTGGAGCACGCAGGGTCACTGTCCCCCGTCGGGGGCTGACCCCGCTGCAAGGGGGTTCTGTGTGCCAGGCTGCAAAGCTGCTGCTTTGGCCCCACTGTGCTGGCCATGCTGGGAAGGGCTGTGCCCCCAAGGTAGCTGCATGCCAATGGGTGCAGAGGCTCTGTCCCATAGCAAAACAGGTCCCAGAAACAGCTGGATAAACACTACCCCATGAGCCCTCTCTGACATAGGGCTTTGCCCAACGTGATACCCAAAAATCCCCTGCCACCATTACAGCTGCAGGGCCTGGCCCTGAGGGGCTGCTGTGGGGGTCCTCCCTGGCCTCATCCCATGGTCTCACCCACACTGATGTGCTGTGCCATGCTGTGCCATCCAGGGCTTGCTGCAGCCCCTGTGGTGCTCCACGGTCACCAAGGGTGGGCTCCCAGCACCCTATAATTGAATACTTACACCCCCAGATTTTGCTGCTCCCCTGTGCCAACCTTCCCCATCCCCAGGGAGTTGTGTGTTCTCACAGCTGCAAATGCAGAGGATCTTTGGGATCGAGGCAGCAAAACAAACTGAGGAGAACAGGGTAGGGCTGGGTGGGTCAGTGAAGAGGGTGAGCAACTAACTGGGGATTTGGAATAGGAACCTGTGCTGTTCCCTCCAGGTTAGGGAGAAATTGTCAGACTGGTTAATCTCTTGGTTTAGCCAATTGGAACAGCCAAACCGGGACAAATCCCTGCTTTTGCAACTGCATGTACCTGCTGGGAATGAATACTGTCCCCTCACAGCATGGCCACCTGTCCTCATACCCGTCACTGGGCACCGATGTAAAGCTGGAACATTTCACACCAGCTTCAAGGTGTGGTTTCCTCTGGCCTGACTGGGTGATGCCTGCTGGCAATGGCAGCCACGTCTGCCCACCTGTCTGTCTCCCCATCTTCTCCAGATTAGGAAACACCTGCGGTGGCATGCTGGGTGAGGGAAATGATGCTGTGATCTGCAGTGTGCCAGTGGGGAGCCTGGCCCTTGGCCTGGCACCAGCAGGCACATGCAGCAGCAGGGATGGAGCAGGCTGCTACTGCACCAACTGCTATGCCACTGGCCAGTAGGTCTGGAAACTGCCGCTGCAGGTGCTGCTGTTGGAGTGATACTACAGCTTGGGGCTGTTTTGGAGCGCAGGGGCACAAGCAGCCCTTTGCAGCAGGGCTGGGCCTTTGCTGGCTTTGCAGAAGTGGCAGGGCAGGGAGCCCGCCGTGTCCCCGGTGCCTTGTGCTGGGCCCCGGCCAGTGCCCTTGCACTTGCTTCTCTGGGCACTGAAATTAGCCACCAACATCAAAGAATAGGGGGTTTAAAAAAAGAGAAAAGAGGTTTTGTTTACTTGAATCAAAAATAATTTGTGGCAATGCATCTTCTTCCAAGGCAAACAGTGCAGGAGCCTGTTCATGCTAATTTGGGAAGCTGGAAGGGAGTTAAATAAAAACATGAACGTCTGACTGGGAAACAACTGGTCTCGTGTGCTAAAATAGAGCCGGGGACGCCAGTGAGCTGGAGCTGGAGGAGCTGGGGCAGGCCTGGGAGGGAGGGGTGAAATCCAGGGCGGCAGGAGGGAGGAAACCCGCTGTGCTCCAACATTGTGCAATAAAGGATAATTCACTCCGTGCTGAGCCGTGCGCCAGCAGCCAGGTCCAACCTGCATCCTGGGTGGGCAGGGCTGGAGTACTTGCAGGAAGGGGATCTGTTTGTGTTCTCTACAGGGGGGTTTATATGTCTGGGTGTCTGCCCACTGTGCTTGGGACTGAAGCTGGGGACCCAAGTGGGCCATGCAGGGAGACACACAGACCCCCCAAAACTGATGTGTGTGGCCAGAAGTGCAGGAAGTGAAGTTGTCACCTCCTGCCACTCCGTTTGTCATGATACCCTAAATGGCCGTTGTTGTCCCCAGCATGGATGTTGGCACTGGTAACGTGTCACCACCCTCGGTAACTTGGGGGTTGGCACACCCTGGGGTCTCCCTTGCAAAGGCTGCAGGAGGATGTGGGGTGGTGGTATCCCTGGCCTGGCAGCGGACATGCGGTGGGGAGGGGTCCA
Organism: Pomatostomus ruficeps; assembly: GCA_013400735.1. NCBI lineage: Eukaryota > Metazoa > Chordata > Aves > Passeriformes > Timaliidae > Pomatostomus > Pomatostomus ruficeps. The sequence continues at coordinate 47,407 of VYZT01057686.1, read as the reverse complement.
GGTGCTGCGGCTGCAGGACATCTCCTTCAACTGTGTTTCTGCTGCAGGTCCTTTGTGTGCCCCAGGCAGGCAGGGAAGCCCTGAGCTGGGCAATGCTGCTGCGTGGTGCAGAGCAGGCAGCTGAGCTGCAGCGGAGGTGGCTCCAATTCCCCGTGCTGCTAGGTGAGGTGGCAGAAAGTGCCACCTCCGATTGATGCTGAGCGTCACCACAAGGCTACTGAAAGGCCTCCGGTGTGTCACCGTGCCGCTGGCACCCGCCCACGGAGGTGTGACCGCAGGGAGCCGGATATGAAAACCAGCTGCTTTAATGAGCGCGGTAATGTGTTTGCTTGGGCAGCGGGGAGGACTGTGTGACATCCGTACCTGCTGTGGGAACAGCACGGGCTGTCCTGGGCTGCAAACCTGCTCTGGCAAGTTTCTGTATGCTCTGAGGGGCACCTGGGAAATGCCCCCAGTGTCAACTCTACCAGGAGCTGAGGGACTCCCCAGTGCTGCAAAACACTGACGGAAGCCCCTGCAGTGTGTTGAAGAGGATAGGACCCAATCGAGCCTGCTGGGGCAGGACAGGGATGGGGGACTAGCCAGCAGGTTTTCTGGGGCTGCTTCTGTGTGGCTGCTGGGACATTCTCCATTAGGGATGGTGCTCAATCTCGCTCAGCCCCAGCCCAATTGCAGCTTTCCTGTGGTCCAAAACAACTAAAATTTTGCCTCTGGGGTCAGCACTTAATAACACGACTGTCAGCAGGATGAAATAACTTTCCACGATGGGACACCAGGGTAGCAGCACCAAGGGCCACAGAAGCCCCAGTCATCAAGCACTAGAAATTGTTGTTTCTGAGTTAATGGTGGAACTGAGCCTTGGCTGTGTAGGGACAGGGGTCCAGCCAGTGAAAGGGTTTTGAGCTACAGAGGACGTTTCTTGGGAAAGGGTGAACTTCAGCCCTGTGTTTACCTGGAGAAATGTGCTGCCTTGACAGTCAGGACCTGTCAGTCAGACCTTACTTGCTCAGGATTTTTTACATTGGCATGGATTGGCTTCACGTCCTCACCTGTTTTCTGCAGAGGGGGGAATGTCCCACCTTGCAGAAAGGGAATAATTGCTTGTCTATATTTTTAGCCTGTATAGTCTGAAATTATCTGAAACTGGAGCAAAGGGGAATGTGGCACTGGGGAGGTCAGAACCTCAGGGTAGCTGGTTGAGCTGTGCCCTCACAAGCATCCAGCTGGAGCTGCAGGAGCAGATATTAAGGAATACAGGAGCATGTGCAACACCCAAAGCAAACAGAGCTACCCACAATCCCCAGATCTGCACCTCTGCTAATGACAGGGCTGGATGGCTCTGGGGGCGGCTGGCACAAGTCAGTACTCCAAGGAAAGCACATGTACATCTGGCCATGCCAACTTCTTAAAATAACCAGATAGCAAGTCTGTTTAGTGCAAAGAGAGTAAAACCAAGGCAGTTTCTCTTTGGCACAGTCCTGAAGCAGAGGGCTCCAGGAGAGCTGAGCAGACATATCAGCCAAGCTGCAGCAGCGCCTCACCAGTCCCATCAGAGACAGACATTTTTCAAGGCTGAACCACATACACTGCTCTGATGAATGCCTGTGCCTGTGTCACCCCAGCCTACTCCTCTGGGGTGAATATAGGCTGATGTCATTGTTAGTAATACGACACATGGGCATTTTCCCCTAAGGGCATTTCTTTGAAAAATTGGACTGAGGAATGACCTTCCATGAAGTACTGTTAATTGCTAACAGGAGCAGGGAGTTGAGGGGTGCCAGCCCTGATGCATAGAGGGAGGGGAGGAGGGAGCCAGGGTAATTTGGTATTCCCTTCCCATCCAGGTAAATTTGCAACATTTTCCAAAAATAAGTGACTCGGCCCTACCTGGCTGCCCAGGATAGAGGACCCTGGAGCAGGTGAGTTCCTTTGGGAAGCCGTTGGCTGGCTCTAGCATCAGATGGCTATGGAGGGGGAGCGATGCAGGGCTTTTTCCTGGAAAATCATTAAGTGTTTGACTCAAGTCGCCCTGAGAGAAGCAAGCACAGCCTGGTCCCCACTGAGCTGCACAGTGGGGAGGTGATGTCACATCTGTTGGGATCACGAGCCTGTGTGGGACACCGTTGCCTCCCACTGCATCAGCACAGTGGGATGTCTCATAAACCACAATTAAATGGTCCCTGCAGCCTGCTTAGTTTGGGGCATGTGGGACCCCACATCGGGAAGAGTCGTGAGTGTGCTGGGACAGAGGGTTTGGGTTTTGCTCTGTGCATCATCAGCCCAGGGGGGTGACTTCTCTGTGGTTTCTCCCCAGAACATTGGCAGTTGACAGCCAATTTTGTCTGTCCCCCCTCCCTGCTGTGCCCTGGGTGCTGTAAGGGTGGGGGTAGATGTCCTGGGGGGCCCATGCAATGGGCCTTGCTCCTCTAGGGATTTCTTCCCCTGCAGTTTCTGCAGAGGGCTGAAGGCTTTGAGTTGCAGAAATCAGCACAGCTGAACCCAGAATTCACTCCTGGCCAGTCGTGTGCACAAGAGAATACTGGTGCGGGGACATGGGCAGTTGCCTACTCTCCTCTGCAAGAGCCCTCGCCACCGGGCTGGGAAAGGTTTATTTCCTCAGGCATATTATAACCCATTAATTAGGTAATGGACACTGTGGGTTGAGGTTTGGGTTTCACCCACTGTGGTGTCAAATGGAGGTCAGGCTCTTGGCTCATCCCCTGCCCTCATTTAAGCGCTGTACTGCCTGTGGCTGTTGTGAGGGCAGAAGGGCATCTCTGCTGCCTGCCCTGTGCTTGGCTCAGGCAGGTGTTGGGGTGTGGGACTGGCAGGGCTGTTTGTGATGCAGCAGCTTCTCCTTGGGGTCTGGTGCATGGGGAAAGAACACAGAGGATCTCCAGGACATACCCCAGCACTCCAGTTCAAGGCATGGGGGGCTGTACAGAGGTTGGGGTGACCCCCGCATGCTCGGGGTGTTCCCATTTTTGCCAGGTAAGGGAGGTGGCACATGATGTTGGCTCGCACAGCAGCAGGATGGCAGTGCTGGCTGCAACTCCTCCCTGATCCCAGCATGCCTCCAGGTATTTTTACAGAAACATTGCATTCCTAACGCCATGGGTTAGCAAAAGTACTGGCATTAACTAGAGCTGCTTCCTCATGACCTGGAAAGGTGCAAGGAGCCAAGGGCTGGTGCTCTGTAGCTCTTGTGGACCCAGAGCAGGGGTGATGTGCAGCCAGACTTTACCCTGGGATGCAACCTGGGGAAATCCATGCACTGCCACCCCAGCCTGGATGGAGGAGATCTATCTGCCGATGAGGACTCATTGCATGGCTTCCAGTGTATCCACTCTCCCTGCAGCTCTCCTCTCTCCTTTTAATGTGCTTTTCTCGTTTGCTACACTGTTATTTTGTTCTGAAAGAACTTTAGGACAGTGCTTTGCGTCCATCCTGCTGGGAAGAAGCAGAGCCACCCCTCTGCTCTCCTTGCTCTCTGGTGTAAGGATGCCTTTCTTTTCCCCTTTTATTTTAGCACTTTGATGTCCTCATAATTTATTTTTACAGCAGAGTTGTTTTCATGATAAAATGGAAATGTTTCTCATGGGTGGCTTTAGAATGAAAGGCTTAGTGAGGAGGCTAAAAATAGCATCATGTGAGCCTCTGGCTGCGTGAGTGACTGGGCTGGGCAGGGGCTGCTTGCTGGGCTGGGGAGGGGACCTGGTGGTCCCCAGGGCTGTGTCCAAGGAGACCCTTACCAATGGTTAACCCTTGCTTCACTGGAGCACATGGCTGGTTTATGGGCCAAGCTCAGGATTGCTTTTCTCTGGAGCTAACCTTGGTTATGCTGCATTAAGGGCAGACATCCCCTCTCCTGAGACGTGGTCCTCCTGAGATGTCCCCTCTCCTTGTGTGAGCTCTTGATGGCTGGATGGAGACAAAGAACTGGCACAGGAGCATTGCAAATCCATGGATGCACCAGGCAGTGCTAGTCAGGGGGTGGTGAAGCCCCTAGCTTCTCCCTACCTCCAGCACGGAGAAAGTCAGGAGCTGATGAGCAGGATAAAGCTAAAGAACCATAACTCAATAGCTGGGTCTGCCCAGCCCCTGCCTTTCTCCCCAGGGGTGCATCAAGGGCCGCCTCTGTGGGAGTTGGATATGTCCTGAGCAGGATGTGGCTGTCAGCCTTTATCCACTGGAAGTAACACTGCTGGGGAGAGCTCTCCCAGTAATGTCTCTCATTACATGAACTGACTGCCCCGCTAGGAGGAAAGTCCATTCCTGTTTACCCTGTTGACTCATCTTCCCTTTCATCTTCTCTCTCAGATGTAGCTTGTTATATGGTGCTATAAATAGGGTTTGCTCCTGATTACATGTGCCCAGCTCTTACCATTTCTTGCCCAGGCATGACGTCAGCAGAGAGCCTCCCGGCGTGGTTGTGTAACATTTCGTTATGGCTCTGGGAATGGGAGTGGGTGGGTGGGCGGGCTTGTCTGGGGCTGTCTCCTCCTTTTATTTTTGATGGCAATAGCTCTGAGGGTGCCTCTGACCAAATCTCATCACAGCATCCCTTTCTGCTGCTCACCCACATCTCTTCTGTCCTCCAAGTGCTGACCCCAAAATCCTGCTGCTGCATGCCAGGCCCCACTGCCTGGCTCCCACTGTCCTGGAACCAGAGAGCAGAACCATTCAGGCTGTGACCTTGTTCCGTAGTAGCTGTGAGCAGCTGGGCAGCATGGCAGATCCCTGTGGACAGAGACAATGCAGTCACTTGGTGTCCCATGCTCTAGTTGCATGCTAGCAGAAGCCAGCATATTTCCCGAGTGTGCCTTCAGAGCCCTCTAAGTGTGTCATGATGGCAGGAAGACAGCTTTTTTTGCTGTGTAGGTGCACCGAGTCACCCTGCAGCCATCGCTGACGAGGAGGTGCCAGGCTGGCTGGCCTGGCATAGCAACACTCCCAGGAAGCGTCAGCACATTGCTCAAAGGCGTTTGATATAAATAGATGGGCGGCTCAAACCGAAAGCTGTAATCATGTACGTGCCAGCACGAGACGGGAATGGGTAAACACAGGTGGCTGCTGTGTCCGCCAAATACAGCTCAATGACACCACCAGCATCTCACAAGTGTGGCCCAGTGACATAAATATCCTCAGCATGGCTGCGAGGTGGGGAGCAGGATGAGCAGAACGCGCAGCTCTGATAGGATGGCAGAGTTAGCAGAGATTATAGGGCCTTCGGCCTCCTAGTCCTCCATACAAATCCACACCTGGGAAGTTAAGGACATTGAAAATGATGGCAGGGATTGAGCTGACCTTGACAGTGAGCACTGTGGTGCCAGGGATGCCTGCTTGGTAGCAGTCTCTTCAGAGCTTGGGGGCTGGTGGTGTAACTCCGAGCCTAAGGCACAGTGGAGTCAGCTATTTACTGAGAAATTACTCTCAGCTGCAGGCAGGCGAGGTTAAATTGCAGATGAAAGTCAAATATTTACAGCATTCAAATTAGTGCTGTGATCTTCCGGGTTGGGAAACCTTGAGCACCGATTCCTATGTTGAACAGAAACGTTGGCAAGCTGGTGGCTTTGCCCTGCTCCAGTGCTGCCACAGAGTGTGGACCCAGCTGGCCTTGTTTCTCAATGCTGCCCTTGAGGAATACTAGTTTCCTGTGGGTTTTTGATGCCAGTCACAGTGGGTGAAGGTTCTGGGGTGTGCTGCCAGGTTTTTAAGGCCAGGAAGAACAATGATATCCGTTTAGTGGATCTGTTCCGTAATAGGGACTATTGTGACTCTCGCATTCCTCGGTCACCATTTGGGTGGTTAATTAGCCTTGCTCTTAAGTAAACAGATAATTATGCCTTATTGAAGGAAGGATGTTGAAGAGACAAAAAATGGGGTATGGGCTGTGCTTATCTCAACTGCAGTAGCTCCTCATGGACGTGCTGTGCAGGGTGAGGGCACATGGCTGATATAGCTGCATCTCCAGGCCATGGGCCACCACTGCAGCTCTGCCTTGAACCTCCTCCGACACTTTGAGGAGCCTGTCTCTATGGATCCAGGGTGATTTTTGATGAATTTGCATGACTCAGTGAATAGGGAATTGATCACTTGCCAGCAGAGCTGGCGTCACCAGCCACTGTGAGAGAAATTTGATGGGAACAACCAATATTTATTAAGGTGCTGGCACTGGGAGGGAAGCGCCCTGGTGAGAGCCCTGGGGAAGTGGCAGGGACCATAGAGCCTGGGTTTCCCAGGAGATTTAGGCAGCAGGAACTGGGCAGCCTCCAGCTGGTAGAAGCAGAAAACCTTATTGCCCTTACAACTGCTGTGCCATTGTTCTTAGTATTGCTTTGCATTGAAAGTCACAGATTTACTGGTTTTAACTGTGATGCTGGAAACTGCTTCAGTGATAAGGAGTCTGTCAGGGCAGGGATGTGTGAACTCACGCTGTTATGTCCCCAGTTCACCCTTTCCAAAGCCCTCAGTGATAAGAAAGGCAGGAAAATGAAGAACCACAAATTCACACTTTGAAGAACTTCTCTGTTCACATAAAATAAGGGGGGAAAGAGCCTGGGCATGTTCTCCCATCCTCCCCAGGGAAACCCACAGGAACGAGGCTGCCTTGATGCTGCCAAAATAGAGATGCAGGATTTGGGACTCTGCAGAGGGGTAAGGAAAACTCTCCTGGATGAGTACCTGCACGTGACACAGGTGCTCTGTCTGTGATGTTAATTGGCTGTGGATTGCTCCTGTGGCACTGACCATGGCAGGATGGCACAAGCTGTGCTCCAAAAGCCTGGGGATAGGGCAAGCATGGCCCCAAGCTGCTCTGAGAGGGTTGCAGCCCTGGGTGAGCCACACAAACTGTGTCCCTGTGGGGTGACAGTGATAACAGGTGACAACAATCCTTGCCAGTTGTCAGCAGAGGTGTGCCATGGGCTTCACAAGCAAGCATGAAGTGAGCCTCCTGTCAGCTTCCCAAGGATGGGAAAGCCAGTGCCAGCCCCTTCGGCTCCTTGTGGCTCCTGGCACGTGTGCATGCCACCCGTCTTGTGCCTCCCCACAGGCACAGAGCCAAGCTGCTTGCAATGAGGGAACCAAAACACAGCAGCCAGGAGGATTTTGCAGGCTCTTTCATTAACCTTGGCCCAGATACAGTTTGGTTTAATAATCCCTACACAGATTGCCCAGATCAGGGCAGCATTTGCCTCATCTCTGAGATGAGAGACAGAGAAAATCATCAGGAGTATTTTTTTCAGAAAACTTCATCATCTCCATGACCCGTCTGACAGATTGGCCTAGGAAGCGGGGCAGCTGCCCTGCTCCATGCCAGACACAGCTCACATTCCTCCCATCTCCGGCACAGCTGCTGCACTCAGCTCATGAAGCCTGCCCTACTTTGGATCAGCCCACAACATCTTTGATTTTGAGGTCAGCAACAGCTGCTGGCAAGCCTGCACACCCTTACACTGTGTTTATTTTTTAAGCAGCTCAATGTAAATACAGAACTAACAGCTTCCTTGGGCTGCTTTAACTGTTTCAGTATTCCTGCAGAGGAATTCGGTATGAATTGGGATGGGGCTCACAGCCTTCATATGGCTGTGGCTGTTTGCACTGGATGAGGCTTCAGTTCTTCTGCTTAATTTGGGTTTGATTATTGAACCCTCACTAATAACTGAGGACGAGACTGGGGGGACTTCATCGTGATCTACAGCTTCCTCTCAAGGGGAAGCAGAGGGGCAGGCACTGATCTCTTCTCTATGGTGACCAGTGACAGAACCCAAGGGAATGGCATGGAACTGTGGCAGGGGAGGTTTAGGTGGGATATTAGGAAAAAGTGCTTCACCCAGAGGGTGACTGGGCACTGGAACAGGCTCCCAAGGGAAGGGATAATGGCACCAAAGCTGCCAGAGATCACAAAGTGTTAGGACAATGCTCTCGGGCACATGGTGTGACTTCCCGGAGTAGTCCTGCACAGGGTCAGGAATTGGACTTGACGATCCCTGTGGGTCCCTTCCTCAGGGATATTCTATTATTCTGTGAATTAGTGATAATTGCTTTATGCTGGGCTCACACATAATCTGCAATCTCCTGTTACTTCTTTTCCCTGGGAGATGGAGAGGATCTTTGCAATTCCCTGATGACCTTCTATATCCTCTCCCCTTTCGGGGATGCTGAGCTTTTCTGGTGAGGTGTTTGCCCCATGCCACTGACAATGCACCCCCTGCCAGCCCTTCCCTGGGCAGAGGGAAAACACCATGATACACCCTCCAGTCCTGCTCCATTGGCCAACCCATCCTACTGCCTCACTGGGAGAGCCTTAGCCCTGTGGTGACAGGCAGCTGGAGAGCAGCAGGAGGCCAGCAAGACGTCATCTCTGTGCTGGGAGAACATGCTGTTCCCTTCTGCAAATGACTCGGGAGGAAGGAATTTAACTCAGAATTTCCTCCTTAAGAGCTCCAGCCCTTGTTCTGGCCAGATGCTTCTGGGAGAGGGATTTTGGCCAGCTGGGATATAGGAGGAAGGCAGAGGGTGGCTTTAGGGATGGAATATCCCTCGGTAAGGGTGCTGAGAGCTTGGATCCCCTTATTTCCTAACTTCTGCTAACGACTTTAGCACAGGTTTCTGTAGCTGGTTACCAGGAAAGTTCTGAGATGGAGACGTGGAGAGAATAGAGGTTAAAACCCATTGCGGCTCAGGCAGCCCCCTGCGGAGCCCCAGAGATGCTGGTACACACGGTGACAGTGTCAGCATGCCTCGGGAGGCACGCCAAGCATTTGCAGCCTCTCCAGCATGCCAAGGGCTTGCTGGAGATCCCCTGCCTCTCCTTGCTGCCCCAGGCCTGTGTTGCTTGCCCTGGGCAAGCTGCCCACAGCTGTCCACCCAGGGGCTGCAGGAACCCCCATGTCTTCTTTGCAAAGAGGTGCCAGGCGAAGCTTCCTGTTTGCCACGTGGCTGCTTGTGCCACCTTACAAGCTGAGCCACCCTTCCACGTGGCTGGTCTGCACGTGAATTGCTCTTGCCCAAAAGCATGAGCCAGTTGCCAGGCTGGAAATAATGACTTTCCTGCAGCAGCAGCTCTCTCTTTTACTTGCTCCAGAGCCGTGATATTCTTGTTGTGGCTCCGCAGTGGTCTGGGTTCTGGGAACAGCTGGCATAATTAGTGCTTTTGGTGCCACTTGCTCATCATGGACATTGAAACCCTTTGCAAATTTCTCTATAAGAAGTAGGTCAGCACAAACTCTCTCTTTGGAAAGACAAGCACAGAGGATTAATTAACTTGCTTGGTATTGCACAGCTAGGCAATGGCAGTGCTGTCAGAAAGCATCCCCCGGTCCCAAGGGATGCGGGGGCTCTTGCAGCGGGGTGCTCCTCCTCCCTATTGGACACCATTGAGATGCCCTGTGTTTGCTCTCCCAAACCAGGCTCCATCCAGCAGCTGGCAAGTGCAGCCTGGCTGTCTGCTGCTGGCTGAGTGAGAAGGCTCCCATCCTTACAGTCTTACAGCTCACAGTTGCTGATGCCTGGATGTTTGCAGCCACTGCCTGTTTCAAAGCAGCAGAAGCTGGCAGTGATGTAACCAGGTACTAAAAATAGCCTAAGGAAGAGTTCCTGAAGCAGCATGAGAAACTGCAGGGAAGGGATAGATGGGAGGACTGAATTCACAAGAAATTACCTTCCCAATCAGTGCTGATTCAGTCTATCCACTTGGCATTGCCTGGAGTGCTGCTGCTGCAGGGGCAATGGGCCAGAAGCACTTGCTGTTGTCGGCTCCCTGGGTCCTGAAGACCTGATGGAGCATGTTCATCCCAGTTGGATTAACTCATGTGGGTCTTCTGGTTTGCATTCTTATCCATGGAGAGCTGGTGAGGAAAGCTGATGGAGAAAACTATAGCTGGGCTAGTAGGGAAGGACTGATAGCCTGCAGCAAGGGACAGGAGGGTGCAAGTCACAGCCATGGACATGCATGTCCCTGACAGCATTTTTTGGGGACTGGTCTTCTAGTGAGGGAAGCAATCAGCTTGGGAAGCCCCTATGAACTGACTGTGGAATCTGCAGTAGTTCAGCCCATTCCTCCAATGGTGCCCATCCCATGAGGCTGAGCTTCCCTGCAGGGCCATGGCCCCAAGGGGACTTGTAGCCCTGGAGCTCACAGCCACTGCCAGCCTGCCCTGCAGTACTGTGAGCTTTGCCTTGTGCACCATCAGCTCCTCAGGGGAAACAAATCCATTGAAGGGAGGGATTTTGCACTTTCATTACTAAAGAGATTTAGATTTATTTTCAGATGAGATGTTTAGGACATCCCGACAGATTTTTACCATTTAAGGTGGGATGAAAATGCTTATCTGCAAAGCTAAAAGGTACATGGGATTATGTTCTGACCTCTACAACATCATCTCCTCCTTGATGGCTGCAGTAAGGTGTATGATGGCTCAGGGGGAAGCCAACAAGAAGAGCAGGCAAGGGAGAGGAACAGGAGGAAACCCACATCCAAGCTCCTCCACAGGAGATAAAGTGAGAGAGCAGTGGTGGGACTGCCTCTGGGGGCACACTGAAGGGTGAAAGGGAAAAGGAGGGAGGCTTTGGTTCCTGCAGTGGGGCATTAATGCTGGAGCATCTGCAGCCCAAGCCTGCGGTTATTCTGTTGCTGCAGGCTTGGCAGGCAGGGGACATAGCTGCTGGTGAGTCTGTGCTGTCATAAGCTGGAGCCACACTTGATTTCTGTGAGGAAGGAGGTATGACAGACAGCACCTGGCCCATCTGCAGTGAGATGGATTGTGGTGAGTGAGGCATCAGAAGCCCTTTCCTTCCTGCACAAAAGGCGCCCTGTGATGTGTGAAATACAGACAGTCCCCTCTCAACTGCTATTTTTGCCAGCATTCATTTCTCTCATTTGACTTACTGGTGTAAAATCTTGCAAGCATTAAGTCTTTTGAATGGGGATGAGAAGTTTTAACCAGTTCCTTACCTGAGGGACTCGATGAGGGATGTCTGCAGCTGCTGAGACAAAGCTTTTGACCTTCTCTTGCCTGCAGACACCTCCTAAAAGGTCTGTTGAGACTGGTCCTGATACCACAAAAGTGAGAGCAGGATTTATGGTGTCTCTCTGGGCAAAACCAGGCTGTGCAAAGTGGCCAGAGAAGTGAAAATGTCATTTAAAGGCCGGGGATGGCAGGTTTAAAGCAGCTGAAGAACAAGCTGACTTATTTTATGTTTATATCTGAACTGGCTTTTCCCTTCCCTAAATAGTCTGCACTGCTGTGCTGCACTGAGCAGTGCTGCTGACATTTCGGCAGTACCAGGTGGGTAGGTGTGGTGGGGTGTACGTCTGCGGGACACCAGCCAAAGCCCAGTATCACCCAGCTTGGGAAGTTCCCAAAATGTTCACTGGAGGAGTTTCAGCTCTTAGTCATGCTACTGTGCATGCTGGGGAGTTGTGCCTGTTTTGCTGAAGGCAAAATCATGAAATTGTGACCATATAGAAGGCAGAGAGCAGTGTTTCGGGGCAAGGTCTGGGTGCCCCAGCCAAGACTGATGTCTCTGGCCAAAGCCTGGAGGAGAAAGTGCAATCCCAGACACAGGGATCTAGCCCTAAGCACCCCCATGATAAATGTAATTATTCCACAAATAATAATACAAATGGAGATAATTAGTCCGGCCTGCTGGAACGGCCCTTGTACCACTGCCTGGCCCTCTGGGATGTAGAAAGGAGCGGGGGGATTTATTCACCAAGGAGTGCCTAAGGGAGGCTCAGAAGGAGAATCAGCCAGTGAAACTGCAGGAGATCAGGCACTGGAGGACAGGGCTGGCTCAGCCTATGAGCACAAGAGGAAACAGAAACCGCCAGCTCTTTCCAGCTTCAGCTGCGGCTGAGATGGTCGCCCATGGAGCACCGCAGCACTGACATGGGAGGCAGGAGCAAGGGGCTGACCCAAACCTTTGTGTATTTGGGTTTTCACTCTGGCTGCAGTCTGTTGCCCCAAACACAGCCCACCAGCTTGACAGGTTCCTGGTACAACCTCCCAATAGTGCTGGAAGACCATGTGTGGGTGATATCGCTGTGCCAGGGTGGCCATGGCTGTGTACCTTCAGTGTTACCAGTGCCCACCAGGAGCTGGGGTCCTGACTGTGCGTTTAAGGGCTTTGCCTTGCCCAGCAGGAAAACTTGGAAAAGATTGTATGGAAAAAACCCTCTGGCCTCTCCTAACCTTTGGGAACTTGCTATCTCTGTATTGTTCTTTTCATGTGTTTTTTGGCAAGTTGTTTCATCCTACAATAGCACATGAATTCTGCTGTGGCAGCAGATCACTAGGTAAGAGTCCCACTGGAGAGTTACAGCCTGGACAGACAGGACTGGTGAAGGGAGGGCAGTGAGGGGACACAGCTGTAACTGGCATTTTGTTGTCAGGAGACCAAGGCAGATCTCTGTTAGCAGCCCATGGACACCATTTCCAGAGTGCTGTATGGCAGATGGGCAAGACAAACTTTCTGAGGCTGGAGATCTCATCTGAAACCCACAGGAGTGGGTCTGGGAGTTGGTCTGGCAAGAGTCCTTGCTCTCTGAAGAGGCTGAAGATCTCCTGTGTTCGGCCAGGGAGTGGTTTGCATGTGTTGCTGGCTCAGAGGGAGCTCTTTGTTGCTGCCCTCTTTTCTGATTGCTCTCCTTCCTCTTCCCCAGGCAGCAGAGCAGGCTGCAGCAGGATGTGGGCACACAGAGCCAGTTCAGACTCCTGCAGAAACCCCACAAGCACAGGCAGCTGGGCCATGACACTCAGCCCTTTCCCAGCAGGAAAGCAGCCTGCCTGCTGGGCACTGCTGCTGGCCCCACGGCCAGCACACCGTGGCTCACATGTGCTCCCTGCTTGCCTGAAGCACAGCCAACAAATTAAACCTTTAACCATAAATTACAGATGTTTTTTGCCTGTGGTTCCTGGGTCTGGTCAGATCAGCTGAAAGGAACCTGGGTTGGAGAAAACCCTTTCCATTAATCACAGCCTTTTTCAGGAAAGCACAGATCCTTCACCTGCAGTCCCTCACACCTTGGCTCGTGGAGCAGCAGCTGTCAGCTCTCCATCCCTGTAGCTCTTGAGAAATTGCAGAGCTGTTCTTCCACTCAGTAAACAAAGTCCAGTTGTATTTTTCTTCTGCGACCCATCCATCAATATGTAAATGCTCAGGAGTAACAGAAAGTGCCTGGCAAGGGACAGGGTTGCCCAGAGGGCAACTGAACTGCTGGGGCTTTGCTGGCTTTGCGGCTGCCCCACGCCAAAAAACCCAACCCATTGCTATCCTTCTTCTCCTGGTTCCATTCTCATAATTACTATTTTCGACCTTGGGAGTACTGAGGATAGAGCATGGAATCTATTTCCGTGCAAGACGCCTTTAAAGCATGATGTTTCCCTGCTACTTCATTAAGCACTGTCCTCCTTTAGTGGCCTGGCTTTTTCAGTCCTGAATCAGACACATCCTCTGATGAAATGTTTTGCAAGTAAATAATAACCAGAACCATGAGCATTAATTTGAACTACCACAGGCACGTAAAAATGGCACAGACACCACGCAGACAGAGCATGGGATTAAGATTGTGGGTGAGGAATATTCAGTTAGAACACTGTATTGGGTTGAAACTGGGTTAGTGAGAAGTGGTTGAATTTTGGGAGGTTTATTTTTTTTGATTCACGGTCTCCGTTTTCATATAAATGAAATTTTGCAACCCTTGCATGGTAAGAATAATACTAAATTAGGGAATTTTGTAACAGTCCACTGCTCCCTCTAAAAGGTTCAATTTTTAGATCCTTAGCAAGGGAGATGAAAGAATGAAAATGCATTAACTTTAGGCTTGAGGGTGTGTCCTCAGGATTGTGGATTTGACAGCTTAAGAGAGAGAATCTTACTTTGCTGCTTCCTATATTGTACCAGTTTGGTAAATAACAGGAAGTGCTTGTTCTTTTAAACTGGCAGTCTGGCACTTTTCACCATGTTTTAAAAATTGTACATATATGTATATATATACACAGTGTACACAAGGGAGAGGAAGGTGTTTGTGGAATCGGAATGTTTGTTGCCTATTTGTTTTGTGAATGCTTTTGGCAGTGGGAGAAACTGTCTGCATGAGCAGATCCTCACAGACTTAAGTGCATCTCCTTTGTCTTGGCGAGGAGTAGGAGAGTTGAGTTGCGCTGCTATTGCAGTGACTCCTGCAGCTAAAGCTCCTTACGTTGGCCTCATGCCATTGCTCAGGGGGAAATGCTCTCAAGAAGTGCTGTGGCGTCACCTGGACTGCCATGCAGCCAAAGAATCAGCCTTCCTTGTGTGTCTGGGAGCACGGCTAGCTGGAGGTTCGTCCTGGACCTGATGGGACGAGGCGCTGGAAGTCTAGGAAGTGACTCTAGGAGGTGTGCAGGCATGAGCAGTGTGGGAATGAAAGGCTTGGCAGGCTGAACTCAATGCTGACATCTTATTACAGGCATGAACTGTATCAGGGAAGCTGATCGTGGAGGAGGTAGGAGATGCCAAGTAACACGAATAGCCTGGAATTACTCCCCCGCTAATTAAGAGGAACGCAAAGAAGTGCAGTGAGGAGTGAGGCTTGAGGAAACCTAATGCTGCTGTGAGAATGTGGGAGTACTCCCGGCCTCTGGAGGGATCATGGAGCCACCCACTGGGGAAGGGTCCCATGGTCACCTCATCTCACCTCTTTCTGTGGCAAGGGAACATAAATCAGATATGAGCCCTGGGCTAGCTCTAGACTTGCAAACACAGATTAAAACTAGTAGCACATGTCAATAAACTCCAGTCATAACTGCCAGTCAGTTTTCTTCAGTAAATTACAGACCTGCCCTCTGACGATCAGCTTCAGCCCAAAGAGGTATAGATTTGAAAGAAAAATTTTAAATATCCAAGGGAAGTCATCAGTTTTAAATGGTGTGAGACACACACAAAACCAGATTTTTATATTAAAATAGTCATGATGGCAACAGTCAGATAAATGAGAACAGTCTCATCAAGCAGCCCTGTTTGGCTTTGACTGTCAGCCTGATGAACAGGAGGCGTATTTAATGCAGTGAGAACCAAGGGGTATAATTGTTTCTTACACAAGACTCAAGTAATGCTTTTACTTTAGAAGAATTATAAATCAGAGATCTCTTGCCCTCTAAACCTCTTTGGTGAACCAGTGGTCCCCTCTCCAAACCGAGGAGTCATTCCTGAGCTGGAGAAGCCCGAGGCCCACACACAGCCAGGCAGTCAGGAAGCAGAAGGGGGAGGTTTGAGCAAGATGCCCCGTACAGCCCTGCCTTGGCAGCTCAGGGCCAGAAAGGCTGGTTCTCTTCTAGAAAAAAAGGATGCCTGTTGCTGGGTGAGTTGTACAGCAGAAGTGTGGTGGCTTGTGTGGCTTTTAGCTCTCTGACCTTTATTTAAATGAAATGCAGAGTAATTTGTATCTAAGTGGAGTTGTTCTGTCTCATTAGTATGATTAAATAGATGGCTGAGCGTTACTAAGTTCATTGTCAGAGAGACTGTTGCTTAGTAATTTTAACTGCAAAAATCTCATTATTCTTTTTTCCTTACAATGATGGTGGCTCTGTTGTTACCTGCAGTTCATGGCCTTGCATGCAAACTTTCACGACTGCGATTGCATTTTGAAGATCAGGCACTGGCTTGAAAAAGTTATCCAGGGTAAAGCTGAGTGGAGGGAGCCTCCGGGACTTTCAGCGGAGGCTGAGTGAGATTTTTGGTGTATAGAAACAGAAGCACAGGATGTGCAGTGAGCTCAGGCATACAGCCCTACGAGCCTCCTCTGGTTCAAGGGCTCTGCAGATGCTCTGCCTCCTCAGCGGGCGAACTCTGAAGGAGCCCTGCAGCCATGCCCTGGGCCCGTCCGAACTGACGGCATGTGTCGCACACCCAAGGACAAATGGTTTTCAGGCAGGCGCTGAGGAGAAGTTACGGAGAGCCCTGTCCATGGCTGCTGCAGCCCGCGGAGGTGTAATCCGCGGGTCAGGGAGGTGAACGAGACAGGCCCAGCCTGTGCGTGACTGGGTGGTGCCTCCAAGCTTGCGGCCACGGCCGGGTGCCCAGCGCAGGCCGAGGCCGTGCCCGGTGTTTGGCTCGCGGAGCGGAGGCAGGTCCCGCCGGGTGACCCGGAGGGGTCGCTTGTCCCCGCTGCCCTACGGGCGCTGCTGGCAGACCCGGAGGGGTCGCTCGTCCCCGCTGCCCCACGGGCGCTGCTGGCAGACCCGGAGGGGTCGCTCGTCCCCGCTGCCCCACGGGCGCTGTCCCCGCTCCCCTGCCCTGCCCCGCTCCCCTGGCAACAGCGGCGCCGGCGGCATCCAATCAGCGCGCGGCGC